>LOJH01042161.1:0-14255 GCA_001685095.1 Ellobius talpinus | reverse complement strand
CTAACGACCAGCCATGCAGCTCTCTCTCCTAATGACCAACCATGCAGCTCTCTCTCCTAATGACCAGCCATGCAGCTCTCTCCTCTAACGACCAGCCATGCAGCTCTCTCCCCTAACGATCAGCTACTTGCCTGTGGAAGTCAACAAGCGGAGTATGGAGCCTGGAGAGAGCTAACTGCACACTGTCCTGCACAGCTGTAAATCTGCATCACACGGCACCATTGGCTTCACAATCTCCAAGTCAGAATAGAGACCTGAAATTTTAGAACTAAGGCAAAGCCAGAGGCAGGACTGGAAAAGGGCTAGTCTCTCAGACAGATACAGATGGAGAGCCAGGAGGATTCTAGCAGCCTTGAGGAACACACAAACACAAAGCCACAACTATTTCTATTACCACCAAGAAGTTTCTTTCGTTCATTTGCAGCAAGAATGGTCGGTCGCTGAGACCTCATAAGCTTGGTCCTCAAAGCCATTTTTTAAATAAATCTCGCTTTGAGTTTTAAAGATATGTTCCTTTTAATGTGTCTCAATCAAAGAGAAGTGGCCTGCTGCCAAAAGGGTGGGGAACTTGATCTGGCTATACACCTCTATTAGCATAAATTACATAACCGAGTTCCCCACACTCAAAGATTCCGTAACTATAAATTCCCATGGGCAAAGCACACTTGCCTTTCCAAATGTGTGCATGGCACTGGATCATGGCTACAGTCAGCTAGAGGATACGCTCTCGGCTCTTTTCCAATCATCTATTTAGCTGTATTATCATCATGTATGTATATATGCGGGGGTGTGCATGTGGGGTACAGTGTACCTGTGGATGCCGAAGGACAAACTCAATGACAACAGTTTTCTCCTCCCACCTTTTCCTGGGTGACAGCGAACAAATTCATACAGTCACAAGCAAGTGTCTTTACGTGTTGAACTATTTCGTTGTCTTCTGAACTGTGTCCTGACTCATGGTGATTTCAATTCAGACAAAAGTCAAAATCATCTCTCAGGAACTCTCCTATTAGGGCAAGTTTGGGTTGAAATAAAGAAGCACGGGCAAACACAGTACGTGTTAGCATGAGGTCCTCAGGTCTCCCATAACCTTCAGCCAGTCCTTACATGGACAAAAGTTAGATCACAGACCATCTTTTACCCTAGGACCCATCACAGACAGCAGCCACAGATGACTTTCCTGCTCCAGCACTGACTGAAGCCGGGACTGAGCAGGCACAGAGCACTAAATATCTAGAGTTCTTTATTTCACAACCACCTGAAAGCAGCCTCAAAACCTACAGCTGCATGTGCCAGCAAATTAAGGTTCTTCACCTCTTCGGGGCCTGTCTTAGGGTTTCTATTGCTGTGCTGAAACACCATGACCAAAAGCAGTTTGGGAAGATAAGGATTTATCTCATTTTACAGGTTGTAGTCCATCACCCAGATAGGTCAGAACAGGAACTCAAGGAAGGAACGGAATAAGAAATCAGGGCACAATGCTGCTCGCTGGCTTGCTCCTTGTTGACTTCCTCAGACTGCTTTCTTAGAACCCCAGGACCACCTACCACAAGGGCTCCGTCCTCCCACATCAACTCCTAATTAAGAAAATGTGCTATAGGCTTGCTGCCAGGCCAGTCTGGTAGGGGCATGTTCTTAGCTGGGGTTCCCTCTTTCCAAATGACACTAGTTGTGACAAAATGACATCAAACCAGCCACCACGGGGCTATAAAAGGAGATAAAGCAATAAGCTGTCGTTAAAGTCACTGAACTGAAAGAGACTGCGGACTGGAGGCCATCTCACAGCACCCCAGCTGGAGCTCAAAGACAGCAGGTGGACGGAAAGACCCACACCTCCCTCCCAGTGTCCCTGGCCTAAATCTGAGTTTTTAAGTGAAACCACCAGAAAAGCAAATAGGCCACGAAGCGGCAAACACTTGCAAGAGAGGAAGACAGGGCACAAGGACCACAAACAGGACCCCAAGGCCTGGGGGATGCAGGTCTGGGCATTAACACGTGATGACCACAAGAGAAAAAGGATGTTGCATGGCCAGCACTCGAGAAGAGCTGTGACAGGAACCATAGTGATGAACCTCTCCTTGGGAAATGAAAGAGGGTGTTTCCAATCTTAGACTGTGGACATGAGAGGATGCTTCCCACACTGCTGCTAAAACATGCAGTTCAGTTCACACCACAGGACAGCTACCAAGAGCCTGCACAGTGGCACAATGAAGCCTGCGACAGCATCCACCTCTGCCTTCTGACTTGAACTTAGCAGGAGCTCAGTGGAAGGCGGAAGATAGAAGGCGGTGCTGTGCTACCCAGTTCCTTCACCCTTTGAAAGCTCTTTGGGCTACCTGGGCTTTGTTACTGAAATGCACATAAAATTCACATCTGCCTCTACAATATAAGCCGAGCCTTCTGATAAACGGGCAACCAGCTCTGGTAGGCCCACAGCTGCTGCCAGGCCCACACTCAGACTCAGCGCATCACTGAAGGCCACGGGACAGAGGCAGCGGGCCAGGAGTGAACTTGGTGCCACCCCCTGAGCTGTCAGCACCAGGCACAGCTGGGGCTCCAATTCATCTGCGACCCGCCCCCCCCCACTCCTTGGATAGCTTCCTCTTTCTTACCGAATACAAGAAACAGAAGTAACTCTACAATTGGGGTTCTGAACCAAGGTCTAACAAGGAAACATAAGTGTCTACAGAACACCAGGTGTTGGTCACACCTCATCAGCTGACAGCAAGAAGCTCTGTTATCAAACCACAACATGGGCCTCTCTGCCAGTAGACTTTAAACCGAAGTTCAGAAACACCGGTTACTCAGGAAAAAGTGCAGGATGGCTGCCCGTCTAGTCCCAAAATCCACACTAGAACTGAACCTGCCCAGGAGCCCAGGATCATGGTGAACATCAGCTCTGAAAGTTCAGTGCTCTTGCTTTCCAAAACATGCTTCCATTTTAAGGTTAAATTGAGAGTGGAAGAGCAGCAAGAATAATATTTTCTTTTCCACCAGTGGTCAGGGATTTTAATGCAAATATACACGTGTTTGTAATGACTAAGAGAAAAATAATACAGTTACAAGAAAGAAGAAGACATGGTGTTGCATGCCTTTAATCCCAGCACTCGAGAGACACATGCAGTAAACAAAAATGAAACAAATCTTTTTCTTAAGAGGAACAATCCAAAAGAAAACAAACAAGACAAATGGACAATTCTGTGCAAGCAAATATAAAGCTAAGTAAATGGTCAAACTCCTCCCAGGCTAGGGGATCATAAAACAGCGACATTTCTGACTATTCAACGGGTAAAGTTGGTGGCAGACAAGTTGGTGTGCACGAATGTAGTTAACTTCTTTTGGCAGTGCAAGTTGCTAACGTCTAATAAGGCATGCCTTGTACATCTCCTGTGCCAAGCTTCACGTGTGCCCTACAGGAAAACCACTGCACAGTAGAGCTGTGAAGATGCCGTGGGATTTTCAGCAAACAGAAGAAATAATTAACATTATTACTAAAGGAATTATTGCAGAAGTCCCCTCCATACCATGAGAGAGAACCCACTTTTTTCATCAAGACAAAGAGGACTACACTCGTGAGACTACCCTGCTATAATAATTACCCTCGCATTGCCTATCGCTCTTCAGCTCATACTGTGCCTAAACTCAAATTAACCATTATCGTAGGTATTGTAAGATACTACAGTCATCCCTCAGTATCCCCAGCGACTGGTTCCGGGATCTTAGATTACAAAATCTGCACGTGTTCAATGTTCTTTGTCTGCACAGAGCCTCTGCTGGTCCTGCCATGTGCTGTATGTCACACCTAGATGACTGTCCCAACCCAATGCTAAGGAAAGAGTGGTTGCACTACGTTGTTTGGGAAATACTGAAGAGGAAAGTCTATTCGTGTTCCAATGAAGCAGTTTTCCTCATTGTTCTCTACCCACGATTAGCTGGAGGTGTGGCTGTAGGACCCACAGTCACAACGGCCCACTGAATATACAGCGCTGCGGTCTGTCTGGTTCCAGGTATCGGCTAGGGTCGTGGAGCAGATCACCACGGAGCGGATGTGTAGGCTCCTCCTCCAAGAAAACCTTTCCCTTTTTCTCCTTTTCTCCTTTTCTCTCTTCTGTTTAATATGAACAGGCAGGAGAAATCACTCATTGGTAAGAGCGCTTGCTCTGGCAGAGGACCTGGATTCCGTTCCCAGCACATACATGACAGCTCACAACGGTAACTCCAAATCTCTCTTCCATCCTCTGCAGGCACTGCACCATGGGTGCCACATGCATGCAAGCAAAACACCGATACACGTAAAATAAAAATAAATGATGAAACATAAAAATACAAACACCAGAGGAGGTAGAATATAGACAGTCACATTTTTGCACCATCTATGAGATAATTTGCCTTTCTTTCGTTTACGATTGAAAACCAGAAGAATAAATAGCTTTTTGCTAAAGTCTGCTGTATTCCATATGCAATAATTTGCCAAACCAAACACCTAAGTATAAATTCACTGCTAAGTAAGATTCAATTTCATCTACTCAGCTGGACTTTTTTCTTTTTCCATGTTTTAATTTATTTTTGTTTGTTTTAGACAACCAGTGGGTTGAAAGTCCTGTCCTCTCCAGGGCTCCTGACACTACTGACCTGTCTCTTGCAAGAAAACAAACATAAAGCTGGGGGCTTCAAACTACAAATGTAACGTTTTTCACACCAAAATTCTGCATTCTACACAAAGACAGAGGGAAACAATCCGTGCTTCAATAGCCCTGATACAAGCTGCACTCAACTGCTTCCAACTCCCTCCTAATGCCACCCTCACTTGCTGAGGAGCAGCGCCCGCTGTGCACCGAAAGACTCTCTCCTGGGAGTAGACAACAATCTGAGCACAGAGAAAGTCAAAGCACTCTCCAGGGAATACAGCCAACTACTACTTATTGACACAGTCGACTTCATACTCTGCCATAACTGCTTATCACAAATCTATCTGCCAGTCCCTCTTTCCACCCATTTGTAAGTTGGAAAACTTACAAAGAAAATTACAGGGGACGTGCACTTTGCCCCTCACCCCTTCAGTGTGCACAGCATTCATTAGAGATCAGTATTTAGAACACTGAGGGCTTGTTCAGGCATGTTTTCTTCCTTTTCACCACAACCCGAGTTAAGATCTTATGAAGAAAAGCAGCCCACAGCTGGAAGGATGAATCCTCCGTGGGAAATCCCAAACAGCAACCAATTCTTAGGGATCCAGGGAGAGCAAGCAGGCAGACACAATGGGGAACTGCCTCCAAAAGCTATCCCACCCCCAACCTCTCAACAGGTCACAGGGATGATGGTCAACCAGCAGTGTGTCCTCTAACCCTTGCCCCAGGGGACACATTTCAAGAGCCCAGATGGACTCTGCCTGGCTTGTGATTAGCCTGACATAGCCATGATACCTCTATATCTGTGCGTTCGTTGGCTTCTCAAGTAGTCCCCTACCTTCTAAGTGATAAGAACCATGCTCTGCAGTGCTAAATGAACACAAAGCACTGTTTTAATAAAAACATATGACAGAAGGCCTACTTCTGTATGATGCCTACATCTTGAGGAAATCAGAGGATCTCAAGGTATTAAAGCAAGGACCTCTCTGCACTAGATCCCTATGGATATGGCCCCAAAACCAGACAGTAACCCACGTGATCACAGGACAGGAGCAGTTCCCACCTGCCCCAAAAGTAAGCAACGTCCAAGGTTAACCAGTCCCCATGCTGCGCCATACAGGCCAGACACACCCTTACCGAGACCTGGGGCCACCCTGACCTCTAAGTGCTACCAAGGCTCCCTCCCACTCCTGCCTGCTCACTGCGTCCTCAGGAGCCCTGCACTACACAGGCCCCTCCCCTCCAGGCCCCATAAGCACGGTGACTGATAGACTGCATCACACATTTCTGTTCAGTCATGTCCATGAGCCTAGGGTGGGAATGCTCCCTCGCCCACAAGGTGAAGAAATGATCAAAACAAAAACATTCGTTTTTAATTAATGCATAAATGAGGGCGGGACACACAATAACAAATGGCCACTATTATTGCAAAAGAGAAAAAACAAACAAAACTTTACCTGCAACACAAACTGTGAGCTAGTGTAGTGGGTGAGGTGAGCAACCCTACCCATTGGTGCAGCCCCAGCATGAAGAATGCATGCCGGGACTAAGAGCACACAGTCTGCAGATGTTTTGAGGGTAGGTAGGTGAATGAGTGGAAAAATGGAAGGGTAAAGTTCCCTCTCCTGAGATCCAAACACATGTAATATGCATGTGGTCCAAGTCAGCTTAGCAATGACTCCACTCTTCACTGTAACAGAGCAAACTACAATGTAAACAAAACACAGATTTTCTGGGAAAGGGATATGAACAGCCAGAGCTTTTCTGGAAAACTGAAGCACACGAGGAAATAGAAGTCATTTTAAATTTTTGGAAATGAGTTCCTTTAGTCATCTGGAAGTTTGAAAGCAGTCTCGTGCTGCCCTGATCCTGATGTGTATGTTCCAAATCCCAGCTAGAATATCAAGATCTAATCACAGAAGCACGAAGGGTGGGGAAGAGAGGGGAGCACAAAGAGCAACGGGAAGGAACAAGAAGCATGGAGCCAAGAATTCCTTCCACAGAGCGTTTGTTTGCGTGGTTGAGCTGTAAGTCCACAAAGTCAAAGGCTCCTCAAACATGAATTGTCTTTTGCTTTTCGACAGACGCCAAAGTTGATTACTCGGTCAGGCGAGCAGGCTTGCCTAGGTCTGAGCTCGCAACAGTGCAAACCTAAAAGCTTTCCCAGTCACTCGGGCAATTCTGCCGGCAAGGTTTGCCTTTCCACTGGCTGGGACTGAAGTCTGTCACACATGGCCACCGAGCAAAGTCACAGCACTCCTCCTGCAAGTACAACCACAAAGCTAGGGATTAAATGTTTCTGCGCCCTCTTTAAGAGTCTGGTCGGAACTTAATCCCAAAGAGCAACAATGTTTAAAAAAAAAATAGAGATACAGAGAGAAAGTTTCCCACCACCAGCAGCTTTTCTCATTTGGTTTTTATTAGCATATATTAACTATTCATAATAACAGATTTTGTGGTGGTTTGAGTAAGATGGGTCCTCAAAGTCTCAGGTATGTGAATGCTTGGCCCCCAGCTGGTGGCACTCTTTGAGAAAGATTAAACAATGTCGCCTTGCTAGAGGAAGTATGTCACTGGGGGCGGGCTGTGAGGTTTTCAGAGATTTAAACCAATCCCAGTCACTTCTCTCTGCTTCTGGTTTGTGGGTCCAGATGTGAAGGCTCAGCTGCTGTCCCAGCCACCTGCCAACTGTCACTTCTGCTCTGTCATTGTGGACTGTAGACCCTGGGAGTGTACACCCAAAATAAACCCTTCCTTCTATAAGTTGTCTTGGCCATGGTGTTTCATCACAGCCAATAGAAAGGTCACCAGGACAGGCTTCACAGTGACATGTTCATGTATGTACGTAAGGTATTTTTATCATAATCCGCCCCCTTTGCCCTCTCTATCCTCCTTCTACTACCACTGGTCCCTTCCTCTTCCCAACTAGCCCCCCCTTTAATGTCTCTTTTGGGGTGGAGGTGATTAGAGTCGCTCACAGGAGCACAGACACCTTACCAGTAGCTACACAGCTGAAATCAACTACTCTCAGGAGGAGGGTCTTTTAGGAGTAGGTGAGTAGGTGAGTGTCTTGGAAAGAGGTCAAAGGGAACTAGTTAAGCCTGTTAGTCCTCTTCCTCCAGGTAAGGATAGAGCAGGAAGTCACCATCTTGGAAACAGAGACCTGCCCTCCCTCAGAACTGGAGCCTGAGGCTTACCCTCCTAGTCTTCAGAAGTGAGAAGATAAAAGCACACTGTTTATAAACACCATCTGTTCTCAGAATCTCTGTCCCAGCCAAGCAACAGTCTAAGACAGACAGCAAAGCAGCAGGGTACACAGCTAGGAGCCAGGAACGCAGGAGCCACAGCTGAAAAGGTCCGCAGAGGCTTGCAGAGTCAGGCCAGTGTAAGACGATGCACCAAGCATGATCATGAAGAAGAGGAGACAGGCAAGATAAGGCTCTGCATCAATCTGATGGAATGAACTCAAATATTTTCTCTTCTTTTTTTGTTAATCCTTAACCAACTCATAAAATTGTATGAAACTCAGCTCCCAGCGTAAAGAAAGTAGATGTTTACTCTGAGCCAAATCTGAGTGACCAGGCCCAGGGACATGGATTCATTGCCCCAAATGTCACCGCTGGAAGCAGTTACCCACCAAAATATCATGACTTATTTACAACTGTATTGCTGGGACAACAGATGTGTGTGGGTTATAGCAAGGGGAAGAAATCTCTGCTATAGGTTTCAGATACCATCCGGGAGCATTCCTAGCTTTGGGCTTGCCCAGGAACTAGAGGAATGTTAAGAACACAATTCAAAGGTTTTATCTGATAGTGAGAAGAATGTTAGGTCAGACACAGGGATGCTCAGTGAATGGCTGTTGAAAAGATAGCTCAAGATAGCTTGGCTCCTGGATAGCCAACCCCTTAACTCTCCACAACCAGAAAGTTCTAACCACTCAGCCGTGAAGACACAAATGAGCACCCCCTGCCCATGAAGGAGTTTACATATGCTGTGTTTCAATACACTGCTCTATTTAGTGTCAACTTTAACTCAAGGAGAAACACAACCTCTTCGCTGCTATCCCTATGGGGTGGGGGAGGGAGGCGGTTGGTGGGTGGTGAGCAGGGAGGTGGCGGTGACAGTGGTAGGTAGGCAGCTTTCTGAGGAGATCTCACACAGTGAGAGCAAGGACTAGCGTGCACCTCAATTGCTCTTCCCACAAAGGTTACAGAAGACTGCATATGTAACAGGGTCCCTGCACCTGGAATGCAGAGTTGTTTCTTGCAGCATGGTTATGTACCAATCATCTCCTTCCTTTGGAGGATCAAGGAAACCAAGACTCGGAGAAGGGAACAGGGCAATGAGGAACACAATTCTCAGTCTCCTCACACAGCTCACGGAGTCCAGGAACCCAGAAGCACCCAGAGGAGCAGAGGGTGGGGTCCCAAATGACTGTGGGAAGAAAAAAAACACAACAGAGCAGCTGGTCAGGGGTGCCAGCCTGCATCTCACATCACCAGTGATGAGGAGGAAAGGACTAGGAAAATTCTGCCAGAGGTGTTTCCAGAGAGAAACCTACTTCTGGTTTCTCCCAGCACCAGCAGGGACTGGGAGATGGTAGCTGAGGCTGCCAACTCAACAAGTTCCCCAGCTGAAACAGGAGGATCCAAGGACACAGGGGTGCTCTGAGAGCCAAATGATGTAAAAAGAAAAAAAAAATCCATCAGTGGAGCATTTTTATCCTGAGTATCTCAAAGTCTTCACCCTTCCAAATCAGTGGCAGTGACCCTTTGCCAATCACACAGCCACTAACAGCAAAATGACACCGACCATCAGTCACCAATGGTGTTGTGATACATTCAAGTCACGTTATTTCTTCCCTTCCTCTCCCCTTCCAGGCCTCCTTCTGTTCCTGTCAATCTGTCCAGAAGCTTCAAGACGTCTCTCTGATCAGCCTCCATAGGAACAACAAGCAATGCTTCTCCCCATGTGGTAAAATAGTTCAACAAATGCAACTTTATTTGGAATGGAAATAAAGTCAACATGGATCTTTTTCCTTTGGAGACCAACATTTCACAGTATAATAAAATCTACTAAACCTACTAATTAATTAACCACATTGAGTAAAAAGTGGTCTAAACATGTGGAAATGTGAGACAAGACTTAGTAAGTTTGTACACAAACAGCACCATGTCAACATGCTATGAGTAAAGTATGCCAATAACATTAATCCCAGGAAAAAATGCAAAACATGTTTTTACAGGAACAAATAGGGTTCTCATGATGTCCAGGCTGAACTTGAACTCTTCACAGCAGAAGGTGACCGTGCGCCTCTGGGCCTCCTGCCTGCAACCTCTCTAGTGCTGGGGTTAGGGGCATGCACCACCAGTTTGTGTCACTGGAAATGAAACTTCCTGTCTGCTGGCCAAGCACATTTCCACTAAGCTATATGCACCCCCAGCCACAAGGGGAAGAACCTGACACAAAAAGATTGTCTTAATGCAACTATCTGCAGATGAGCAAAGCAATAAGCTAGAGAATTAATATCACACTTCACACACGAAATAAAACATCACACTTAGAAATAACTTCCTGCTTCTGGGAAAGCCCACAGCTGTGTTTGCATAGGACTAACATTCTGACTTTAGAAAAATATATGAAGTAAGAAAAAGAACAGCCATTCATGTTTTGCTGGGTTTTGTGCGCTCCAAACATTCTAAGAGTTCTGGATATTTCCCAATACATCTCTAAATCTATATAGGAGTGACTTCCCTTTGCAGATGAATGGAACCATCTGCAAGAAACAGAACCATCTACACCGACAGGACAGCCAGTCAGCACAGGACTTTTCTCACGCCAGCCAGTGCCACTGTGGAATCCTTTCCCTGGGGCAGGAGAACCTGGCTGTATCACTGTGCACTGTGTGCATTCACGAGAGTTCCAGGCTCTGTTCCACTGAGCATCAAACTGATATTCAGTAGGTGTTACATTTTGGGAAGAAATCTCATACAGTACCAGATATCATAACAGCCCAAAGGAATAAGGTAAAGAAGGCTAAAACACTGTGTGCATGTGTGTGTGTGTATGTGTATGTGTGCATGTGTATTCTGGCTTTTTACAAACTCACAGGACAACTTAAAATCCATAAAAATACATTAAAATGACCAAAAAAAAACCTAAGGTGCACAGGCTAATAAAACTAGGCCAACTTCTAACTCATGAGCTCGGTGTTGCTATTTAACAGCACAACACCTTCCCATCATGTCACCCAGCCCAAGAACTGTCTTTCTAGTTTTCAAAGTATTCTGACTTACACTGTCTACACAGTTCCCTCTAGAAACCTGGAAGAAGGAAAACACAGGCGACCACTCCCATTTTGCTGCTAAAGAGACAATGATAGAGACTAATTAGATTTCTCCTACACAAGACCATCTCCCTACTCCCAGATCTTGGACTTGACACTTCACACAACATCACTTGTGCACAGCCCCCATCTCATGAACAGTCCAAGTTCTTCACTTCAGTTCTGCTTCCCTGTTTGTTAAAACCCTGGCAGTCAAACTACACTATAAAGTCAAGGTTATCCCACACAAAGCCTCACAGGTGACATTATAAAGAGCAAGCTTACACCTGGCGATGTGGGATGGTCTCCTTACAGCACTGTCACTGCAGGTATGGATCATAAAGATGCTGCGGGTATGGAACACAAAGATGCCCCAGGTATGGAGCATAAGGATGCCCCAGGTACGGACCATAAGGATGCCGCGGGTACAGACCACAAAGATGCCGCGGCTTTTCTATTCCACTCACCACCAGGAATGGAAGCAGGCAAGCAAATCACTTGCCAGTTCACAGAGTATTTACTACCTGAAAACCAATTTTTCAAAAGAAGAAAGGAAAGATGACAAGCAGGCCCCTCTGTCTAGAGTGACCTGTAACCACCAAGAGGACATAGTGACCTACAAGCACCAGGAACCACTGAAGCACCGCAGTCATGAAGTTCTGGGCACCTGTCTCAATTCCCTTTGTGAACCCACACTGATGGACTAGCTGGAGCTTCCGTGGTTGTGGGGTGGCTGGAATGCTGCAGGAACAGCGCCAGGCTGTCCTGCTCTTGGTCATTTACTGCCAGCCTTTATGGGTGACCTAACATCCTGTGGCTATTCTCAGATCCCTGCCGTCCACCAACCCAAAAGCTAGGGATGTTATCAGACAGCATCTGATGCCGGAAGCAGAGTCCCTGCTTTGCTGTGTGATGTGCCCATCCGATGAGAACACCAACGTGTCTTCAAAGTGCTCAAAGCTATGGCTGTGAGGCTTCATGAAATTGTTGCCTCATCAGAACAGGGAATGTGGAGCAACCTAAATCTGCGCTCCTGGAGCATAGTGACTCATTTTTGGCTCCAGGATAAATTATCTCTTATACCCTTTGAGGCAAGAGCTGAGTTTGGATGCCCAGCACCCATGTAAAGTGCTGGGTGTGGTGGGATATGCCTATAACCCTGGCACTAGGGATGGAGAGACAGGAGGACCCTTAGATGTACTGGCTGGCCATCCTGGCCAATCAGTGAACACCAGGTTCAGGGAGACCCTACTTCAAAAACTTAGGATGAAAAGATAGAAAAAGACAATCTGATGTTGACTTCAGCCCACACACACACACACACACACACACACACCACATGTGCACACACATACACACACAGTGTGCTGAGGGGTGAGGATTATAGCTAAAACTAGTAGATATTCATTGAAAATTTATCACCATCACCTCATCATTAAAATTCCATTCTGTTTTTGTATCAACCAGAAAGCCTCTTAGGAATATCGAGTTTGCAAAGAGCACACAACACAGAAAGGACCAAACCCAGGGAGGACTACACTGTAGGCCTTCAGGCTTGCATGCCTCTGTCCTCCCCAGATGGTGAGCTGTGTCCTGAAGAACCTGGCAGAGTTTACCACGTGTCAGCCCCCCTTGCAAGAACAGGACAAATGGCCTCCTGCACCCGTCACTCAGTGCACACAACGGGCACGTGCCTTCAGAACAGACTGAACTCTACAGGCAATTTCAGGTTCTGCACAGCTCTGCCACAGTTAACCCAGAGCCCAGAACCACAAACTCAAACAGCCAAACTCTCCAGAACCTGGAATCTGCTTTCTCAGAACCACGAAGGCATCCTAACAAGCTTCAACAGATATTTTTACACACAGTGCCAACTGGCAATGGGCATCGAAGCTAAAGTGACTGTAGTAGTTAACATGAAGAGTCAACCTGTGTGCCAGCCACCTCGAATGCCAAGGCTGGAGGGAGAAGAAGGGAAATGGGGTGGCTGTATAAGCCTCGGGCATGCCCCTAGCTGCCAGGAGCTGCTCTGCCCAGCTAGAAGCGTGCAATGCCCAGCTAGGAGCGTGCAATGCCCAGCTAGGAGCGTGCAATGCCCTCCCACTGCACCTCTTCCCTGCGACATGAAGCAGCACTGCCCCTGGCAGACTTCCTATATGCTCAGAGCTGCCTGCAAAATGGCTCAAAGCAACAGCGTGTCTCTGCTTGTCGAAGAGATCCCTAGACACTGCCCTCGTGAAAACAGCAGCAAACAGCCAGGCCTGGCAGACCCAGATGGCAGACAGACTGTGGCAACTGCAGCTGCTAAAAGCAGTCAATGAGGACCTTGCCCCTCACCTCCCTAGGGCCCAGTGGCACTCCCTGGGTTCCTTAGAAATATCAGTGAGTAGCATGGCTCTCGTTTATAGTTAAAAGACAGCAAGGCAGCTTTGTTCTCTAACAATGTCCATGTTCGGTCAAGACGTACAGGATCTGTGTAAACTGGAAGATACCACGATCCATCCTCCAGAAGAGGTTAGCATGACGGCTCCCAGAAGCTGGAGCAGCGTGGGGAAGAGGTGGGAATACGGAGGTGGACGCTGGTTAAAAGATACACTTCCCAGCTGGGTTGCATAACTCGGAAAAGCTCTATGGTTCATAAGTGTCGGAAAGATTTCACTCTTGAATGCATAGAGCAGACATCATACACTGTTGCCACAAATCTGACAACGGTGGGATAACGATCAGCCAAACGGCGCCGTTCCACCATGCAGATTTCCTTCAACACTCCTAAACAGGGCACGGCCGTAGGACGATTCCAGTTAATGTTTTAAATAACACGAAACTAAAACACAGTCACCATTAAGAGAAATTCAACAAGACAACACACTTCCTGTCTCAAAGTAACACAAAAAAATTAAAGTTAATCCAATCCATGACTATTTATTTCCCATGTGGGATTAAATAAGTATGTGCTTACCCTAAAGACACTTTCTCTGACCACTCTGGTGTGTGTGTGTGTGTGTGTACGTATGTGTGTGTGCAGGTGTGTCTGTGTGTCTGTGTGTGTGCATATTCGTGCATGCATGTGCCATGGAACATGTGTGGAGAACATGAACAATCTGGGTTGCTGGTCCTTGCCTTCCACCTTGATGGAGACAGAGTCTCTGCTTTGCTGTTCAGTACTGCATAGGCCAGGCGAGCCAACCTTGAGCTTCTGGAGATGCTCCTGTCTCCACCTCTCATCCTCCAGGAGCAATTGGGTTGCAGGTGTAGACTGCCATGCCTCACGGGCTCTGGGGGTCTGCATGCTTTGCAGA
>LOJH01042160.1:0-14255 GCA_001685095.1 Ellobius talpinus | reverse complement strand
CTCTTACATATTAATTTAACCCATTTCTATTAATCTGTATATCATTATGAGGTCATGGCCTACCAACAAAGTTTCAGCACGTCTATCTCCAGGGGTGGCTCCATGGCATCTCTTTCTCCACCTTCCTTCTCCCAGTCTTCAGTCCAGTTTTCCCCACCTACCTAAGTTCTGCCCTATCAACAGGCCAAGGCAGTTTCTTTATTCATTAACCAATAAAAGCAGCACATAGACAGAAGGACCTCCCATACCACCCTGCCCTGGCTTCCCTCAGCCAAATAAACCCTTTTCTCCCCTGTGCTGTTTTTGGTCATGGTGTTTGTCACATACACAGAAAAGCACCTGGAACCATCTGTTAAAGAGGAGTTGTTAAATGACCAGCAGCTAAGCTGACATCAAGTTGTTAAATGACCAGCAGCTAAGCTGACATCAAGGCATTTCCTCATCTTGGCATAGCTCAATGCTTTTCACAGTCAGGTGTCTTTTACTCATTTTGTCTCTCTCCTCCTTCTAAGAGCACTTGTGGTTACTGAGGACCTGGCCAGAAAACCCTAGACAGTCTCCACCCCACGACCCTCAACCGGATCTCACCCGTGGAGCATCTTCTATCATTGTCATTGCAAGACACATCTCCTGCTCCAAGTCAACAAGTCTGAGCCAGATATGAGTTGACCATACTCTGGGAACAGACTCAAGTTGTCTTGAAGGCTTCCTTCCACTGTTGACACTGTCTGATGGGATCCTTAGCATCAGGGTTGGTAGAAGGAACCTAGCTGTCCATTAAGTTAATACATTCCAAAAAATTTACCTAAGTAGTCACAAAGATGTAGATCAGATGCAGGCGTGGGTGATAAAGGGTGATAAATGGTTATTAAGGGGCTAAGAGTCATGAGGCTCAAGTCAGCGAGTTTGTCTGCAGAATGTTCAACACAGAAATGGCTTTTCCAGGGAACTTTGGTTAATAACAGATAGAGTACCACCTTCACCTCTTCTAGAATTAGAACATGGATGCCTTTGAGGAGAACCTTTTCTTGCCTGTGACCACACAGCACGTTTATGACTCAACTGTCCTTTGAGATCTTGTCATAGGAAGTCTCCTGCTGGTTTCACTTCAGAGACCAACTTAGGAAGCTGTAAGCAAGTATTCTCTCTTGACATTTCAGAAAGTTAGTTTCCTTACTAAGAAAAACAGTCGTCTCTTGATTGGCAGCAGCCAAGGGTGAGAGTCCACAAAAGGGGATGCACAGCAAGGTAAACTTGAGCATGATCTGCACCTCTAGGGGAGACCCTAGCTTCCCCCAAGCCCAGGCTAGCCCCAAGGATCACCTGAACTCCTGCTAGCCTGCTGGGTTTGTCTAGAGCAGGCTTGTTGCTGTCCTGTGGTGCTAAACTAGTAAGGACTGCTTTGGCTGCTAGCAGCTCCCAATGCAACCCATCTTCCTGACTCTTCTCACCCCTCACACTCCATGAGGAGATGTGGACACCATAGTAAAATGTTCACTTGTGATGTGCCATGCACCTGTAGGCTAAAGGTGACAGCGTCTCAGGATGCAGCTCTCATCTCTTCCCTGTGTGCGACTCTTTGAGAGGTTGGAAGCGTATGTGGTTATATAATCATGTTAGAGAGAGGAGAGGAGGGAGCTACATTTAAATATGCATGCAGGGCACCATTGTCATCCATGAATACATATTTCATCGCGGTAGGAATATCTATGGACGTGGTGATGATGCGGGGGCTGGTTTTGTTCAAATCAGGATTCTAATTCCGTTCTAAGAACAACTGAGCAGTGTTGTTTCAATGCTTGCCTCTAAGGAGACAGTATGGGTGTGTTCTGCAGCTCTGTCTTATTAATAGAGGTCTCTGCAGCAGATGGAGCAACACCAGTGAGGGAAGGAGCTGGGTTTACATTTAACCCTTCGGAAGCACTCAGCTTCCCTAGACGCAGTATGATTTTTTTTTACATCTTATGGAGAACGTGCAGTTGCATTGGAGCCTGATCTTGCTTTTCTAACATTCTCATTAAGGCATTCTTCAACCTCACAAGAACTCAAGTTCCTCCAGGAGAGGAGATGCTATCCGGCTAAGATGGTTTGATGCTCAATGTGTGCTCACACTAACTTAAGGTGCAACGGAGCCATAAATGATGGGAACATTAATATAGATATGTATCCACTTATTCAGTGAAGTTATACATTCTGGAAGTTAATATTTTTTTACTGGACTGGAACATATAGACTGCTCTCAAAGAACATGTGGCCTAGAGTAGACCCATGCCTTATCTAACTCTGAGATCTTTATTGTTAGTTTTGAAACAGGGTCTCACATAGCCCAAGCCAATATATAGCTCAGGCTGGCCTTGAATTTATGATCCTCCTGCCTCAGTTTCCTAAGTACTGAGAGTAAGCCTCCATGTCCTACTTAACAATGATGTCTTTAACATTCTTGCACCATTCTGTACCATTGTATTTAAAACCACTTTTCCTCAGAGGTGGCTCTTTTTCCCATAATTCTCTTCTGGTCTTGAAGGCTCCTTCTATTCTCTAACCTCTTACCAGTTCTTAATACTACCGCACCTCTGGAGTCATATGTTTATAATAGTCTTCCAAGTTCTTCATACTTGAGAATCCAAAACAATATCATGGTGTATAAAATCCCTAAAGAGTTAGCAGCATGTGCTTGATTAAAATTTGACTTCCCAGCCATGTGCATTGTCTGCCCATGAGTGTGAAGATTGGCGTTCTGACCCTTCCGTCTCTCATCATCACTTGCTAGCACTGGGTTAACTCACTTGAGCTAACCTGGTCTCAATTTCTTTGCTCAAATAAGAGGTAAGAGGCATGGACCCTGACAGGTATCAAATGTTACTTTGTTTATGCCAAAATGGGAGGTTGGTGTTCTGACGTGGTTTAGGCAGCATGAGAGAGAATATCTCAGCCTGTGTGTAGTTTCATAGGCTTAGCCTAAGTTCTGGCTTTGCCATTCAGAAGCCTCTGTAGGGATTTTGGTATTCATTTTTTATCTCTGAGCTTTAATCTCTTTGTTGGTAAGATAGAGCAATCATAGCCTTTCCTGTACAGGACTGAGTATGTGGGGATGGCATTGAGATGCCCCTGGTGGTCCGAATGGCTCTGTAATAATTGTAATGTATCCTCCCACTCCCTAATGTATATTCTGCAATCATGATCATCAAGGTGATGGTGTTGGGATATGGGGCTCTTGGGTGGTTACTGGAGCAGAAAGGCCTTCGGAAACACATGGCAGTCCCCATGAAGGAGGCCCAGGGACTCTTTCTTACATGTGTCACACTTGCCAGTCCCCGGAGCTGCAAGAAGTAAACAGTAAGCCACTCAGGCTGTGGCTTCTGGTATGGCAGCCTGAGCAGACAAGGCCCCCCTACCAGAACTTCGTGTGGAGCAGGTCCTCCAGTAGGCTGTCCATGTGACTGTCCTCCTGATATTTTTGGTGGCCCTCTGTGATGGCTGCTACCAGAATCCCACTTCACTGTGAGGAATTTGGGATCTAGTTCAAGTTCACCCAGGTAGGAGTCAACCTCCCTAGGTCTCCAGAGTAACCTGACAGGTTTTCAAAGATGCTATGTGTTAGCTAGAGCTTTTGTTGTTCCCATGTACGCCAACCTTCATTCCCCTATATGGAGGAGATGGATGTTCCAACAATTAAAAGAGATACAGTGGGGTTAGCAGTGAGATGGCCTGGGGGGTGAGGCTCTCGCCTCTAAGCCTGATAATCCGACTTCAGTCCCTGAGATTCACTCAGCGGAAGGAGAGAATTTACGTCCACAAGTTTGCCTCTGACCCGCACAACCATGGTGTGGTGCCCTCAAATGAATAAGCAGACTAATGTGTTTGAAGAGGAGACAATGTGTATTGGATGTTTAGTGCCTGTTTCACAGCAAAATTGGAAAAAAAAATACTGAACATTTAGTATTAGATTTATGCCCTTTTTATCAATCAATCATCATTTTAAATGATTCTGTTTCTAATATTGTCTTTAAATTTTACCCCCGCCCCAGAATTTACGAAATGATCCACTCTTCTCTATAGGATACAAAATTTGCTGGTTACTATGTTGCAAACATGAGAGGATGACGATACTCTTTAGTATTCTCCTAGGCAGAAGCACACTCCTCGCCTGGGTCAGGGCTCAAGGTTGAGTGTAACCCTGTTGTCAGATTTTTAAGACAACTCGTTTGCACATTGAAAAGATGTCATTAAGTCTGCGACACCCTTGTGGGACTCAAATAAATGATAGGTTTGTAACCGTATTCGAGAATTTGCCCCTATCCTGTTAAATAACCAATTTCTGTTTTCCTTTGGAACAAATACGTGTTTTGGCTTCAAGGAGATGCGGCACCTCCAGAACTTCAGATTATCTACAGCCAGCCTGACCCAGAGCATCAGTAACGCCCCCATTTCGTGTTCCCAGGAGACAGCCTCCTTGAACATTTTTGTGTTGGGCACAGCGTCCTCGCGCTAGTGTGGTACACAGACCTGCCCACTGCGGCTACTTGGCCTGTCTTGTACATTTGAGTTTTCATCTCTGCGCATGTGTCATCGGGCCTCTCTTCTTCCTGATGCAGTTGTTTGGAAGACATCTCCCTGGAACTCCCAGCCCACCTTCTTAAACACATATGTCCTTTCCATCTCAGCCAAGGACAGCTCTTCACTGCTGCACTGGGTCATGGCTTCACGAGTTGTCACCTGACGGTTGAACACTGGCTTGTCTTGTTCCCTTGCTTTCACCATTGCTCAGTTTTCATCAAGATGATGTTTGAAGCCGTTAGAGTCCAGTCCTCTGCTAAAGATGGCACACATTTTGTATCCTGTTTAGGGTAAAATGTGGGGTCTGTGGGCTGCTTCTTAGGGCTCCTCTCCTATGGGGCTCCCCTTCTGGCCTGTTCCACCTCTTCTTGTCATAGCAGGTGCATTTGTCTCTGGTGCCTCATTACAAACTTTTCTCCTATTTAGGGCTCTGTCTCTCCTTCAGGCATCTGGCTGCCTGGTTCAGTAATACCCAGCAGAGAAGCTCTATGTACACTCTCTGAAAGTGTGTGAGCCCTCTCCTGGCCCCTATTCTCTGTCACCTGACTTCATGTCACTTATTACCAGTTGTGTCCTTTTCAAGCACATGTCTTCTGACGATAAATGCATGCTGTCCTGTAACAGGTAAACCCTCTGAAAGCCCTGGAGCCCTTAGTTCTGTTCTGATGCCGACCCTGGCTTCCCCAATAGATCCTGCAAAGGAAGAGTTCTGTCTATCCTATATCAGATGGCAACAACCAGTGGGGCTTCCAGGCTGCCCGTGCATCTGCTCGACTTCCTTCAAATCGGGGGGGTTCTCTTGGTCCCCCTTTCAGGCTCAGGAGACACACTCAGTTCCTGGATGGTTAGAAAGGTCACAGCTCGAAAGTGGCTGGGTGGAATCGATGCTCAGGGCGAGGTCTGAAGAAGGGGCTTATAGAAGATGTCCCAAGTCCTTTTTGGGGTTCCACTTCATGTGTTCACTAGCCCAGAAGCTTCTCAAATCCTGTCACTAAGAGTTTTATGGAGGTATCATAATAGTGGCACAAGTGATTGTGTCATTGATCATTGGTGATGAACTCGATCTCCATCTCTCCTCACCCAGAAAGGCATGGCTGGGGCTGAGCATGCCACCCCTCAAATGATAGAGCTGGTTTCTCTGATCACCAGGTGTCTGGGGAGGTTAGAAGGGGCTTGCTATGGGCAACGAGGGATGCTTTTAAATCTCCCATCACTCAGGAAGTTCCAGGAGTTTTAGGAGCTCTGTACCAGGAGTTGGGGACAAAATGGGTTACATAGCTCTTACCACATCCCACCAGTCTACTGGACTCTTGTTATACTGAGGTGTCTAGTGGTCATCTTTCTGCACCTTCTAATTAAACCCCAGAGAAATGGATCGCTTCTTGAGTGTTCACCGCTCAGAACATCTGTGTGTCACTCAGTTAACAGGCCCATAAATAAGGGAATAGATGACATCAGCAAATAAATGCATGGCAAGGTGGACATGAGTGACTCCATGCTCCTCGGGGACAGAGAGGAAGGGCAGGGCTGCTTCTGATGTCCACTCGGAGTTTTCAGCCATGATGTCTTTTTTTTCCCTTTCTGTACTGAGTTTGCCAGCCTCCTTAAAACACATTTCCCCCGCAAGTCTGAAAGGGTTTTCCTTTTTTTCCCCCAAAAGAAGGCCACGAAGGCCATGGTTTAATTTCTGCTGAAATTACAGAAGTGTTCATCAGATGTTGCATTCAGACTTTCTGACTCGATGTGTGTTGATGTTTTATCTGCAGGTTACAAATTAAATCAACTTTTAAGACACTGAGTGATTTCTCCATTTGGAGCTAATCCTGACTGCAAGCATCATCAATCCAGTTTTTAAGCCCCCCTCCCCCACCAGTTCCATTGTTCCTTTCACTAAGGTTCGCTCTGCCCCATCTGTCTCCTGCATAAAAACAAAACAAGGTTCATTTTTAACCTTTCCCCTGCATTCCTCTCCTCTAGGTTTGACTGGGGTCAGATTGCAGGATCGCCTCCTTCCCTTTTCTCTCTCCTTGCCTAACGCTGCAGGATAGAGACCAGCTGTTTAGACAGAATGTTGCCTCTGAGGGGCTTTTCTCTGCTTTGTGATGGGTCCCGGACAGCTTGGCACCAGATCCACAGACACTCTAACTAGTGAATATTCAGGGCAGAAATCTATTTGTGCCTTTGATCTGGAGCTGGCCACCTGGGGTGCTGGCTGCAGACTGAAAGGAATCTTGGAGGGCAGGAGTCCCCTGAAAAGGACCTTAGAAATCACAGTTGTCTCCTCAGAATTCAAACTTTCTTACTAAGGACTTCTGGTTTCATTATGAACCAAATAAATGCCTGGCAGAGAGCAAGAATGTGTGGTTATAAAGCACACAGAAAAAACCAACTTGAGAATACAAAAACGACACCCAATTGCTGGAAGTTCCCTAGAGCTGGGTAATTAAATTAAATTGTGTTTTCCAAAAATACCTGGAGCGGCTCCATCTTCCAATAATAGACAGGTTCCCCCCCTCACGCAAAACTATGTCTAAACTCTCAGAGGAAAAAAAAAACCACCCAGTAGGGTTGTCTGTTATGGGAAAGCGGCTTGTCCTCCCTTTTCTTTGTTAAACGCTATCCTGAAAGGCCAGGGCAATTCTGTATTCAGAAGCAGAGGCGCGTTAAGATCAATCGCTTGCCACAAACAGGTAATGTCTAGGAAATAATGAGATTTGATGGAATATAGACAGTGTTTACTGAGGCCCAGTCTGCCTGGTTTATTGTTTTGCTGAGCGGTGGCTCATAATAGTTAAGGCTTCTGTATCGGTCTGATAAGGACACTAACATAATTGAACTTTAAGGGGAGGAAGAACCCACGGGGCTTCTCTTATTAATATTTCTCTGTAAAGTGGAAGGTCGTCATGGCTTAAAGGAAGACACGCCTTTGGCCTGCATGTGATAGATGAAGTCTTCCTTATCTGAACAATTGCTGCCCTAGTTTTAATGGGCAACCCCTGGATATTTGCTTTAACATCATATCATCTCTTTGTTTTGCTTATTTTTTGCTGTATCGTATATTTTCTTCTTTTCATGTGCATTTGTATGCGGTGTGTGCCTGTGCGTGCATGCATGGACACACGTGTGCATGTTGACATGTGTGCACATGCCAGCGAAGGCTTGAGATTGACTAGGGGCACCTTCCTTGGTCACTCTGCATCTTATTCTTCGAGGCAGAGTCTCACAGTTGAAGGCAGAGCTCACGAGTCACCTCCCTAGCCACAAGAGGTCTTTGTTGTTGAATCTAACACACACACACACACACACACACGGGTGTTTTGCCTGCGTACCTGTTTTCTTAACCACTGAGTCATCTTTCAAGTCCTTGCAGTGCATTTTGGGTCTTACAGTTCTTTCATTGCTCTCAGAAAACAACCCCCAGCTACTTGCTCTTGTCTTGGTTATCACAGTAGCCATGCTAAGTTTAAGTACAAAATTAGCCCACTCAGACTGACACATTGTGTATGATATGACATCTGTGTATTTTGTTTTTAAAGTAGAAGAATCTTTCTCAGCTCTTGGGGAGCTTATCTTGGGGAGCCAGTCTGCCAGATGATTGACAGTCACCAAAGCCACCCACCCCAAGCAGTGGCTTCCGAGTAGGTGGTCTTTCCCTGAAGAAGAATAAGCATAGACCAAGATTCAGCAGAATGAATATAGATTTATTAAGGAAAAATAAGAAAGAATTGAGAACGAGAGAGCTTCCATGGGGGTGGGGGTGGGGTGGGGGGATACTGACCTGCTGCAGTGCCCAGGGGCCACTTGGGAGACTTGGGTGGGAATTCAATATGAGACTGAGGTCAACTTATTGAGATTGGTCGCTTTTGAAAGTACCATGGACTAAGCTGCTCCTGGGCCCAACAGGAGACACGGTCATGTATTTCTTGTTCTATGAAGGCTGTGGTTTTGTAGACCACCAACCCTAGCCAGGTGGGCACCAACCCTGGAGAACCTTTCACATTCAAAGCAGGGCAGCTACTTTCCACCTTTTGTGGAGTGTAGAATCAAGTTATTTTGTATATGTGCATATGCAGATTTGCTCTGTGTGCAGGTTTCAGGGTCGCACAGGCTATTTTTTGCTTCCTTCTGTATGTGGTCATTTTCCTTGGGGAGTGGGGCCTATTCACAGATACAGAGCCCGCCCACCACTCTCCTGACCCCTGCATAGTCAAAGATGACCCGGCTTTTCCTCAATTGTCCCCTATTAGTAAATATTTCAGTTGTATCACCTCTTTTCCTATTTCAAATAGCCCCAGAATGGACACAGCCCTTCTGATGTGTTTAAGAAAACTTCATTTTCTCTAAGTAGAATAGCTTGATTAGGTCTCCAGTTGCCCCCATGGAGGTGGTCTAAACCACATTTTCATCTGTTCTGAAAACCCTGATGTGACTTTCTTTCCAGTCCGAGTCTAACGACTGTCGTGGCCTTCCCCCTGTAATTAGCTTATTTTTATCATATGGAAAACATGACTCGCAACTCATCAGGTCTGTATCATGCTGTTTGCTTACAGCCGCGCTTGTGGCCCACCATGAATAAGTATTTAAATGATATTACTGGTGTCTATGTTAGTAGTGCTCCACTAATGCTCATGGAGTCATATCATACTGTATAAACCTCACATTGAAGTGGGATGTTTGGTTCAGATGGATCTTGAATGCACTCCCATCTGAGCTGTAGGACCATCACGTTCCAGAGGACCAGAAGATTCGAACTGCACTACAGCTTGGATGCCAGCCAGGGAAGCTTTGGATTCTGGTTGAAGTGAGAGTGACATCTGACACCATCGTGAGATTCAGAAGGATAAGCCGATACTAGGGTGGGCAGAAAGCGGCTTTGCTTTGTTTCCTAACACACCAGAGTACTGATGCATTCAGGGTCCAACGACAATCAGTAGCTTCCTGCTCAGCTGCCTGCTTCTCACCCCGCGGTAGGCCAGAGCCTCCCTCTCTCCTACAAAGTCACCGGGGACCGGTTGTCCAATTAGTGTCTGGCAAAAAAGCTCCTGCCTTCCTCACAGCCCTTCTGGAGGCAAGGAAGGGCCACTCCAGCCAGACTTTGTGGAGACTAGCTTCCAAGAAAGCACAAAGAAGGGATTTATATGGAGGTTGCTGGCTCTGCTTAGGGCGCTCTTTCCCTATTGTGTCTCCAGGCCACTCGGGAGCTACGTCTCTGCCTATCCACCGCCACTCAGTTACTAAGAGGGAACTGGCAGGCCTCACCCCTGGCAGCACCAAGTCTCCAGAGAGGCCATTATGCAGTCACTATGGGGGCATGGCTTCTTTATGATAGGGGTAAGTGTCAGTGTTCTCCAAGTGCAGACTCGAGGGCCTCCCACACACGCAATCTCTACAGCAAATATTTATTGACTGCCTGCAGTATGTGCGGCACTAGGCTTGAGCTGGGGAGAGGGCAATGAGGAATACAGAGAAACAGTCTTTATTCACTGTACAGTGATGGTAGCTGACACTTACTGAACAGCTAGTCAGTCACCTGACATTGTTCTACGATGGTGTACCTATTGGGGCTCCTTTGAGTCTCCCAGCCAAGGAGGCAAGAACTATCAAAGCTTTCCCAGAAAGGATAGAGAGGTTAGATAACCTGTGAGGTCCACACAGGATTTTCATTTTATTTTTTATTTATTTATTTTTGGTTATTCAAGACAGAATTTCTTTGTGTAGCTCTGTAGACCAGGCTGGCCTCGAACTCACAGAGATCCGCCTGTCTCTGCCTCCTGAGCACTGGGATTAAAGGCGTGTGCCACCACTTATTTTATTTCATTGCCTGTGTATATGTGTATGATGTATGTGTTTGCATGTGTGCAGGCCTCTGTGCATCAGTGTGTCGAGGCCAGTTGATGTCCGACGTCTTCTTCAGTTGTTATCCGCTCTGTTTACCGATAGGGTCTCTCTCCATGAGCCCAGAGCTTGGTGACTCCACTCTTAGCTCACCAGCTTGTCCTGGGCATGCTCCGTCTCTACCTCTTCAGCACTGGGGAGCAACCACCTGGCGTGGGGCTCCGAACTCCAGTCCTCACATTTGTGTGGCTCTCAGCTATCTCTTGAGCTCCAGCATGTGGGTTTCACCAGCATTTGAGATGAGGCATGCTATGGTCTTGTCTTGGCTTGCGTGTCTTCTCTGTGTGCTTGGACATGTGTTGACATAGGTGTGACAGGCAGAAAGTCCCGTCTTCAGGGGGATGAAGATGTAGCTTAGTTGGGTAGAGTTTTGCCTTGCAAGCAGGCAACCTGGGCTTGATCCCTAGCATCACGTAAACTGGGTTTGTTGTAATCCGAGAACATGGGAGGCGGAGTGGGGGGGTCAAAAGTTCAAGGTCATCTTTGCTGTGGAGTGAGTTGATGGCCATTGTAGGATACTTGTGACCTTATCTCCTCAAGAGAAGGAGGGGAAAGAGGAGGCTGAGGAGGAGGAGGCTGAGGAGGGGAGGGGAGGACCCTGATAGTACTGGAGGTTCCATGTGGTCTTGGTTCACAGCTTCTCTGAAGCCTTTGAGTTGCATGCAGACCTGAGCTTTCATATACCTGCAACTCCAATCTGTCATTTCCTTTCCTACTGACTGATCCTGACCTCTTCTGCTTTCTCTCTTGTTTTCCAAATCTGGCTAAACTTGGTGATGGGTGACTAGTGAGCCAATAACAAAAAAGGTTTTTGGGGGCCTACCCCAACCTAAAACAATAGTGTTTTGACCTGGACACTTTCCCATGATGGGTAAGGGTGTTGCCTAACGTCCATTTCCACTCAAGACAGGCCTAGTCATGCAATTTATATAAAAGGGGGACCTGTAGGGCCTACGGTCTAATTCCCTTCCTGGGGTTCATCTTGAGGACAGTTTCTGGCCAAACATCTTGTTGCAATTTCCGGCTAAACATCCTGTTTGTCCCTATGCTCCCTCTGCCCCCCTAGTGGTTAGATATAGGTCCCTTGTTTACTCCATCTTGGGCCTGGTAATTTCCCACTTGCCTGGCCGGGATTGCCATTGTGCAGCAGCTAGGTATATAAGGTTTTTCCTTAGTTTAAATAAACGACATTCGGCATTCTCTCCTCACGAATGACCCAAGTCTCTTAGGTGTTCCTTTAATCTCCAGGCCCTTGCCCAGCTCGCAGACGGTACAGTTCATGCTACTGTACCGTAGAGAGTAACCCAGGCGTTACATCTGGGCGGCTGGCATTGACTTCTCTAGCCATTTTCCAGCTGGCAAGATGCCAGCAGATGCTGAGACCTGAGGCTTGAATGGCATTTCCTTTAGCTTTGTTGGAGCCCCCTGGCCCAAACTAATTGCTGCCACCTGAGTTTGAGAAGTCTTTGAAGTTGTGAATATTTTCTCTGGGGACAGCAGGCAAGCCTTGACTTGGAAAGCGAGCTGGTGTCAGTGTGAGCCTGACCTTCAAGCAGCCCCCGGCCTTGTCGGAAGTGCTCCTTCATCCTGTTGTTTATTTCCTAGGGAGAGGAGTCTGTCGCTAGTGCCTCCCCAGGTAGACACACCTGTCGTCAATGATTCCTCTTCCATCTGGGTTGCAGGCTTTAATTGAGAGGCGGCCGCTTTTGTTCATCATCTTCTTAGCCCCAATTTTAAGTATTTTAAGCCCTAAATTGCGGTGGTTCGTTTCTGTAATGAGGGTTGCCCTGTGGCCGCCAGTATATTTAACAACATTCCTGTCCCCCATCCACCAGGTGTCTGCAGTACCTCCCTCGTTGTCACATGCAAATGTGTATTTAGACTTTGTCTCTTGGCCCTGGAGGGCAGCATCTTCTGCTACTTAGAACTTCTGATCCAGCCACAGAAAAGCATTTATCATTAGCTCTGTGCCATTCAGATGTATGGTAGCTTGCTATTTCTGTGGCTCTATTCTAAAACATTTGACGAAAAATTCCAGAAATGTAACCAAGACCACTCTTTCATTCCCAGCTGCCCAGACCCAAATAATCATATATAAATTATATGAATTGCAATACTGATCGACCTATTAACTCAGGCTTCTTATTAACTGACTCTTACATCTTAAATTAAGCCATTTCTATTCATCTGTGTATAGATAGCCACGAGGCTGTGGTAAGGGTCCAGCGGTCAGGTGACTTTCTCCTTTGGCAGCTACATAGCATCTCCTTGACTCGGCTTGCTCTCTCTATCTCTTCCAGCCTGGCAATATTCTGCCCTGCCATAGGCTGATGCAACTTTTTTTTTATTAACCAATGGTAATAAAACACATTAATAGCATACAGAGGGGAATCCCACATCACAGAAATAAATAATTCATGAATTTTAAGTTGTGCACTGACCCCAGTAATGAACAAGATCTTGCAAGGCCAGTGGATATGCTTTGTTGCTGCCCAGAGCACGTATCTTCCCTTGGTTGAACATACCCATGATGAACACACGACACACTTATGAATCACTTCGTTCACGTAGTTTCTATTGTTGTGCAGAAAACCCCTGGCAAAGCAGGTGAATGGAGAAAGGGTGTATTTTAGTTCCTGGGTCAGGGTGGGGACGCCAAGGAGGTCAGTCACATCACATCGACAATGAAGACCAGAGGGAGATGAATACAGTGCTCTTCATTTCCTCTTCATGAGCATAGGATGGTGCCCCCCACAGTGGGCACACCTCTCCACACCAATGAACATAAGACATGCTCAGAGACCTATCTTCCACAAAATTCTAGATGCTTTCAAGTTGATGGCGGAGACGAGCCATAGCAGTAGCACATGTATGTCATTAACTTGGATGCCATGGTATGGAATTTCCTGTTCTCACATCACCCTTATTCCCCTTAATCATAGCCCCAAGAACAAGGGCAGTGATGTTGATATGAGACCTGCCAAAGGGAAGCTGTCAGGTGCTCTCCATAGATATCATCTCACATTGTGCAGAAAGGTAGAACACTCTAAAATCTTTTTTAAGAAAAGATGTGTTTTTATGTATATGTGTGTATGCGTCTCTGTGTGTATTTGCACACATGTGAGTGTGGTGCTCATGGAATCCTGAAGAGGATGTTGTATCTCCTGGAGTTGGAGCTATAGGAGGTCGTAAACCACCTGACAGGTTCTGGAACTGAACTCCAGTCCCAGGGAAGAGCAGTAAGTGCTCTTAACTACCGAAATTTTGCTACCATCTGTGGTTGCTGACATCCGTTAAGAGTCTGAAATGTGACCCTCCACATTGCACAGTTGGGGCCTCTGGAGGTCTTTTGAGTTTTGAGGCAGTCTTCCTGGATAGTGCAGGCTTGCACTGAATTCACAGAGCTCCACTTGCGTCTGCCTCTAAAGCAGTGGGATTAGAGGTGCACCACCTAACCTGGCTTAACGATGAACTGGATGATGCAGCAACAAAGACATTTCGTAGCATTTCAGTGATTCGGGATTATACTTGCTGTGTCTGTACTGCTTTGGCCTATGGCAGGGCAGAATAGAGCCAGGTGGAAAAATTAAACTGAATGCAGGGAGAAAGAAGGTGGAGTCAAAAGAGAAACCATATAGCTTCCAAAGGAGAAAGATGGCGGAAACTTACCAGTAGGCCACAGCCTCATGGCGATATATAGATTAATAGGAAATGGGTTTATTTAAGATGTAATAGCTATCTAGGAATATGCCTGAGTCATCGGCCAAACAGTGTTGTAATTAATATAGTTTCTGTGTGATTAT
>LOJH01042159.1:0-10165 GCA_001685095.1 Ellobius talpinus | reverse complement strand
GGCTCACAACCATCTGTAATGAGGTCTGGTGCCCCCTTCTGGCCTGCAGACATATACAGAGAGAATATTGTACACATAATAAATATTAAAAAAAAAAGAATGAGAGCAAAATTAGAAACTCAGGTTACTTATTCCTTACTAATATGCTCATCAAACTGGGAAAGGGCCTTCTGCTACTATGGGTACACTAGTGCTCACCAGAAATCTCTTATCAAAAAACTGAAAGCCTGAGCCCCATTTGATGGAGAGAAAGTGAAGCTGAAGCAATCACCTTGGAGAGCTACCAGATAAAGCCTCAATGGTGCTGTTGGTAACATTAAGAAATTCTGAGAAGTGCAGATATCAAAATTCAAGTTATCCTAATAAAAACCAGCAAAACTTCAAAGACTATGCCAAACTGACTATTACTAAATGTCGTGGTTTATGTCAACCCAAACTGGAGTCATTTGAGAACAGGAAACCTTAACTAAGAAACTGCACCCACCACAGTGGTCTATGGACAAGCCTATGGTGTATTTTTTTTCTTTCTTCTTTCTTGCATTCTGATATTTTGTTTATGGGGGTGGGGTTGTTGAGACAGGGTTTCTCTTCAAACTCTGATATCCATCTGCCTCTGCTTCTAGAGTGCTTGAATAAAAGGCACACATCACCATGCCCAGCTAACACATTTGTTTGATTGATGGTGTGGGAGGGCCCAGCTCACCATGGGCAGTGTCATCCCTGGGAATGGTGGTCTTCAGTGCATTAAGAAAGGAGACTGAGATAACCATGGGGAAACAAGACAATAAGCAATATTCCTCCTTGAACTCAGCCTTTAGGTTCCTCCTGCCTTGACTTCCCTGGATGATGTAAGCTGGAAGATGAAGCCAACCCTTTCACAGCAATGGAAACTACAACTATGACACTAAAAACACTAGATTTGTAATTTTCTTCTAAGTAACCATTCTTTCAAGACCATTTCACTATTTCTCTTTACAGGCCAATTAGATAGGAATATACGTTACTAATTACACTAGCAGTAACAAAGCCATATGTCTGTGTCAGTTATTTTTATCAGTCATGCTACAAACACACACACACATTGTGGCATGCTGGCCCATGTGCACATAAACACAAAATAGTAATTTTTTAAGACTGCTAAGTAAAACATAGTTTAAAAATGATTTCCATATATTCCATAGAGGATTCATACACCACTCAATTAGACTGTACCCTAGTCAGGTAATATAAAGATATTTAAAATTAGACATGAAAGTCTGATTTGTCACCAAATGTCCATACTCTATTTACCTTCTGTGTTACTGCCTGCTGGCTCAGGAGTGATTCTCCCATCATCACTGTTCGTGTTGTCCTCACCAGCATAAACTACCTGCTCATCTTCCCTATCTTCCCGCCAGTGTGGAACTTCACCTGCACCTGTTGAACAGCTACATTCATTTTCGTTCTTGTTGAAGTATCTTTGTAGCCACCCTGGAACAATATTCTTAACAGACTCTGTAACCCTGCTAAGAATGCCCTGTTGGAGAAAACATACATAAGACTATTTTAGAAAATTTATCTTTGTAAGTAAGCACTTAAAGAAAGTCATGCCAAGCAAAACAATAGTGTTTCCAACAAAATTTACCAAGACTCAGTTCATACTATTATGGCATAATATTGTTTTTATGAACCAACAAGCCAAGATCTAGATTTAGTAATAGGCAGTAATGTTTTCATCCTTCTGTACCTTAGAGGATTTAAAAAAAACCAATATAATAATTTTATAATTATTATATAATTCAACAATTATTTTGTGTCACATTTGTCAAGAAAGATAAGAGCTTGGGAAATAGTTCAGATGATGGAGTGCTTGCCTCACATGCTTGAGGCCTGGGTTTAGATTCCTCAACACTATAAAAGTAGTAGTAGTAATAATAATAATAATAATAATAATAATAATAATAAAAAGAGTAAGGAATCCCTCTTAAAATAGGAAATAAGACAACTAATCCAATATAATTTAAACTCAAGAAATAACCTAAGACCTCTTTTTGGAGATCAAATTTTCATATTATGGAATCTTTCCTTTAAAAATCTGAGGAATTAGCTTTAGGATGGCAATTTCGAAAGGAAAATCAACGACATAATACTACAGCTAACATTAACTGCAGTTGGGGATCTGGGCACCTTTCTAAGCAATTTACAAATATTTGTCAATGTAATACAATTACTTTATGTAGCGAGAATATGACACTCCATGAATGAAGACTTGGGGACATAGCTCCATCGTAGTATTTGCCTAAAAGGGCAAGACCTTGGGCTCAATACCCAACGCCGTAAGAAAACCAAGGCATGAAGAGAGGCAAGTAATGAAGTAGCATGCCTAAGATACAAGTGTGAGTAACAGTAATAGCATAGCATCCTGGACCTATGGCACAACTTGAATACTAACCTCCCTTTTCTTTGATTTATTCTAAGAACATCCCTTCCTACTAACGCTCATTGGAATGACGATGAAAATTAAATGAAATAACATGGAAGTACTTCTCAAGGTATCACATAAACATGTGCTAATTTTACTAATAAGGGAAAAAAGCTACCATAAGCAAGCTGGGATAAGGTAATTTCAGGCATAAATTTTCTCATAAAGCAGCATTAATCAGGTTTCAGAGAATCACAGAAAGGAAAGAAGGGCTTAGTAAATACAAAAATAAAGGCGGAATATGTAATTCTACTTTGGAAGGAAATTCCGTCAAAAGAAAGTCTTTCTGAAACAGACACTTGAATACTAATAGTAATTGCTTTGTTATCGGGAAAGGCATAAATAACAATCAAGAAATACAACAAAATTAATATTCTATGTGGTCTCTGAACAAAAACACAGATATCTATGGTAAGGCTATGTATGGTTCTCGAGCATTCATTCTAAAGAACACAAATTCATCATTTCCATTTTTATCTTATTACACAGTATTATTTAAGAGAAATTATTATGGACCTAAATCTGATGTTTATAAAGCACACATAAGAATAATAGTATTCATCCTCCAATTGAAAAAGATTTGGTAGTGTTACAAACAAAACAATACTTCAAAAGGGACAAGCATAGGATTGAGGCAGAGGATCTCTGAGAGCTTATAATAAGACCATGGGATGGAAAGCGTTTTTGTGGCGTTCCTTTAGCTTCTCAGAATATGAAAGATCTTTATGATTCCTACCCACATAAAGCAATTTATAGGACAGGTTAGTCACATACAGTAGCATTAAGTACCTTGAAGATCAGAGAACAAAACTGAAAGGCAAAGAGATAAAATAAGGAAACACTGGCCCACAGCAACTGTACTTAAAGAGACCTTCATTTCCTCAACTAAAATTTAACGCGCATACTAGCCTCAGCTCAACAGGACTCACAGAGAACACAAAGAATAAAAAAGAAACTGACCTCAAGCCATTAAAACTAACATCCTTAAGCTTCAGTAAACAAATTCTTAGATTAAATGACTCCCAAGGCGTGAAGAAAAAGTGAACTCTGGTCTAAAATGCTCTATCTACAGTCTTTAGCTACAGGATAAGCAACTACTTCAAGTCCTTCATAATGCTACTAAAGCATGAACTCTCAAGATAAGGCTATGTTTAAGCTCTCCCAAGTGATTCTAATACATTATCAAGTCTGATAACTACTCCAGTTGAAGAGATTAGGAAACAGATTCATCACAGGAAATTAAGTTACATTTAAGGAAAAAGCCCCCCTATAGAATGCAAATTTAAAAAAAATTACACATATTTTAGAAACTTAAAACATCAATTGTCAGTCACTAGTGAAAAACTGAGAATGAAGATCAGGAATTAGACTCCAGCCTTGGCTCCATGAATCAGAGTGAGAGAAGGACGAAAGGAACTAGAAAAAAAATGTTCTTATGGAGGAAGACTCCATGCCAAGAAGAGTCCTTCAGGTCTTCACAGAAATGAGTCAAACTTGATGCAAGAATGCTTTACAAGCTGGACATGGTGGTGCACACCAGCAATCCTAGCATGAGGATGGAAGAAGCAGGGTCACAGCTGGAGGACAGGAAAGGCATGCGAAGGATGCTTTAGAATTTTAATTAAAATTATATATGAATAAAATTATATACTATAAACAAATCACAGCACTGTTGAACAGTGTTTAAAAGTCTGTTTAACCCTAGTTCATGATAGAAGTGGGTGCAGGGAGAGAGAACTATTTATTCTATACTCACTAAGACTTCATTTATAATTACAAACTTTCTTCGCACCATAAGACAACTTCCCAATTTGGCCAACTCCTCAGTCCTGCATATTTTCCCTACTTCAGATCAGTATTGTTTCTACTCGACTCCCTTCACATTATTCCTTATTAAATAGTATTCTAATTTTACACTCTTTCCTAAGTAACTTCACTGGCTCTCTGAACATGACTACAAACTAAGTCCAGCATCAGTTTTATGTCTATCAGGCCTTACTCTTCCAAAGTACTCCACCCGTTTTGATTTCCACATGTTTTTTTGGATGCCCATATTACATGAGACAGAGGTAGGCAGTTCTCTATGAGTGTGAGGCCAGTCTGGCCTACAAAGTGAGTTCCAGGACAACCAGGGCTACACAGAAGGGAGGGGGCACACCTCTCTCTGACCCTTAAGCATTGTCTTCCAGGGCTCTTGCACATGCTTCATCCTCCCTACTCATTTAGTACTTACGTTATTAGACTTTTACCCAAAGTTTTTTTTTCAGTCTTTATCAAGCTGCTTCATCATAACATTGATATTGGGCTATTTCCATGAGTACAGAATTAAGACATTTTACTATATCTAATTTTAATAATCTGATTTTAAGTTGCAAATCTCAGGTCTATCTTATTTTATAAATGGTTAAACTTTCCCTATCTACCCAGTCCAAGTTCTCCTGCCACTTAAAAATACCTTTGCAGCTATAGAATTAAATCCAAGTGGGCTGGGCATGGTAGCATATGCTTGTAATTCCAGCATTCCCAACACTTGGGAGGCTGAGGTAGAAAGATCTAAAGATCAAGACCAGTTTTGGTTACACGGTGAGTTCAGACCAGCCTAGACTATAGGAAGACACTGACTCAAAAATAAAACTAACGGGACTGGGAGATGGCTCAATGGTTAAGAGTTCTTGCTCTACTTCAGAGGTTGCAAGTTCAGTTTCCAGCATGTCTGTCAGAGTGCTCACAACTGCCTGTAACTCTAACTCCAGGAGCTCTGACATGTGCACAAACACACACACACACACACACAACTCATATATACAAATAAAAGTAAAAGCAAGTCTTTTGAAAAACAAAATAAAAATTAAAAACCTTAAAATGCAACAAGGAGAAACATAATCCATTAATAGCCCACAGTAGTTAAACCCCCAAAGCTCTCTCATATCCCACATTTCAATACTGAGACTAAGAGTTTAGTTCTCAAACCACACTATGAAAAAGGTAAATACAATTAAACAAATTGAAATATTTATAGATGAGAAAGGCATTCTACCCTTTCTCCGATCATAAATTGTCTGGAATCAAGACTGTAAATACACCTTTTTTGCTTGTTGAACACAGGAAGGAGAATTGTCAGTTCAAGGCCAGCCTATACTACTTAGAGTTCCAGCCTAGCTAGGGATTATAGAAAACTCTATATCAGAAAACAAAAGTTAAAAATACAAAATTATTGCAATGTTCCCAATACCTTGTTCCTAATAAAATGGTTGTCTTTAGTGGCATCTGACCAAAGGCTTCATTTTACCTCAAGCTAGTAGACACTTGTCTCATTAGGACTTTCCAGAAAACAGAGATATAATTGGAGGGTTTTTTGTTGTTATATTAAAAACCTGGTAAGGAAAGTGAACACACCGAGGGGGGGAACAAGGCCCCTAAACCCATTTTCTATTTATTAATCAACACTCAGACTTTTCTACCTATATACTTAAGTGACTGGTACTTCTTGAGAAAAAGACTAAGTACTTTAAAAAGTTGTGATAATGTTTGACTTTTGTCAAACTTTGTGACTAACTTTTGGTGCTATAAATGAACTTTTCTGGCCTTGAGTTAAGGGAATCTACCTTACAGAACAAGATAGCTCATTGTCTGCCTTCATAGCTGAAGTAGGTAACCATATTCAACTATTTAAAAAGTTGAGGAAGGGGAGGAACTCCCCTTCATCAATAGACCACTTTAGTGATAAAGCTTGACTTTCTCACTCCACAAACAAAGAGCTTAAGTTTAGTATGACTTTGGAAAAGACTTGGGTAACCAGAAGGAGAAAAAAAAACTCTAACTATAAAAGAACACGCAAAGACCACTTACATATATTAAATTTTGCTGGGCAGTGCCTTTAATCCCAGCACCAGGACGCAGAGGCAGGTGGGTCTCTGTGAGGTCAAGGTCAGCCTAGTCTACAGATTGAGTTCCAGGACAGTCTCCAAAGCTATAGAAAAACCCTGTCTTGAAAAACAAATAACAAATAACTTTCAAGGCTCTATTTAATCACAACTTCAAGTGAATTCTAACTATCCCACATGGGACGTGGTTATGTTGGCAATCTTTAATTTACAGATGACAAAATTAAGCAAAATTTTTCACTGTTCAATTCAGGGCAGAGCAGGGATTCAAACTCATCTGATTCCATTAGAATGTTTTAAACCAATTATTTATACTTCTGTATCTACCAAAAGCATTAGCATCTAGAATACAGAAAATAGAATTATTTAATGACATCTGGGATTAATAAAATATTAAGAAATATTACTTTTCCAAAGCTGAGAATACTTTTTAGCCATCAAATGTTAGGCAAGACATATCTGTGTCAATAAATAAAAACAAAATAATAAAGGGTCCTATCACATAAACCAGGTTCTACAAACTCGGTGACTATGGGCCAATCTAGTCTCTGGCCTGCTCTTAAGAGCTAAAAATGGTTTTAGCGTTTGCCAAAGACCTGGCAGTCAGTCACAGAGCCTCAAAACAGTTTTGTTTCTTTATTTAAAAAAAAAATAAATAAAAGATTTATCAACCCTTGATCTAAAATACTGATGGAGGGGGAATCTGAATTCTCCTTCCCCACCTGTTATAACTGCTGAATATGGTCACTGACTTAAGCCAGGAAGGACAGGGTATCAGCCATTCTGTTTCTGTAAGAGTGGAAGGAGATTCCCTTAGCTCCAAGTCAGAAAACCTTCTAGCACCAAAAAAGAAAGGGAGGGACAAAAACAAACAGGTCTATCTCACCAGGAGGTGGCAACAGGTTCTTCCAGAGGTTAAGTTCTGCTTATAAACTCAAATGTTCTGATAGCCACTAGAAAAAGCAGCCGCTTAACCTACCCACCTTGCTACACACGATGGAAATGGGGAAGGAGACTGAATGAACAGGTGACAAGAACTAAACACATTATCTTTAGTGAACAGAACACCCAACTAGAAAAATAAGCCATTTTCTTAGGCAGGAAAATCTCAGGTTTAAGGCCAGTCTGGGCTACAGAGAAGGGTCCTATCTCAGAAAAGCTAAAAAGTGACTGGCTAACAGATGAAGAGGCAAGCGAAAACAACCATCTCACATTTTTCATTTGTTTCTACACTGCTACTACAGTCCAGGCCAGCCTGGAGTCACTGGCTTCAAACTTAAGAAAAGCTCCTGGTCTGACTCTTAGCAGCTGAGATTGCAGGTATGTGCCACTACACCCAGCTACTTCTACATTTAAGTTACTCCCTTTATCTGGTTGAACAAGACAGTAACCTTCTAGCCCCACAACTTCAAGCAAGGTGGTATTTTTTAAGGTAAGTTAAAAGCAGAAAAATGTTAAAAAGTTTAGACATTTCCCAGAAGAGCTAACCTCTAACTAAGTCTAGCTAAGTCAAACCGGGAAATTAGAAGTCAAGATAAACCAGGAATCACAGGTACTGGGTGACTGACTGCACTATTTGACCTGACATTTGCTGTCCTGCAACCACTAATAGTGCCAGCCTGCTTATTCTTACTCTAACCTTCTACTACACAACCAAAGGTTTCATTTGCCCAGAAGCCCTGGACACTTATCAAATGTTAGTATGAAACATGCCATGTCATGAAGCTCCTTTACCATATCCAGGATGACTCAGCAGCCACTGCAAAACATCCATTGACAAGCTCTGCTAGTGGATGACAATGAAGTCCACCAAGTTCCAGGTAAGAGTAGTTACTTTAAGACAAACAAAAACTGAGATGTATTCTTTTATGTAACCCTGAATACTTTTCTTTGGTCGTTTCTGCCAACATTAAATCTGCTAATCAATAATTAAATAGCTGGGGCTACACACAGAGAAACCATGTCTCAAAAAAAAAATTACTGAGGCGAAAAGCTAGTATTTTGGATGATGTAACTACTGAGCTCTAAAACCATTCAGTCTGAGACCTGGATCAGTTCCAAAACAACTCGGGTTTTAGTTGTTAGGTATCTTCTCTCCAGATTAGATTTTTATCTGAGTACATTTTAAAATAAATTGTGGTCATAACTTTGTCACTTAGAATATATATCAGTTCCCTTATAAACTCCATCCAAGCCATCATTTCTCTCTTTTTTTATTTTCCTTTAATAGGCATTCGCTGGTGATTCGTTATTCTTAGGTGAAAAGTATGCCTGCCTTAACTTCTACTGTAAAATATTAGGTGAAGTAAAATGGTCAGGCTTGTGACCTGATTTTAATCTTAAAATCGGCTTGCAAATACTCCTGTTTCTCAGCATTCTGTACACATCTAGGGAAAATGGTAATAGTGCCAAGCCTCCCAACCAATGGCAAATAACTTTTGGGTACACAATCAGTTTTTACTATTCAAAACTTTTTCTCAGATCTTTACTTTTTAAACTATCGAAAATGATGCAATTTAACATTAGCAAACAAAACGCTAAGAATTCAATTGCAGCACTACCCAGAAAAAAACAAAGTCTACATTTAACAGTATGCAATAAGTTATTAGGACTTCTTCAACAATACTAAAACGCACACTTCCTACTTGAGTTCACCGAGGTACTTTAAGTGGCTTTATTTCAATGAGTTTTTAACATTCTCTTAACTCACAAGCAATTTCTAAACACTGAAATCTTTCTCAGAACCAATCATCTCATTTACAAGAGGAAGCAACTTTTTAAAATTATAAACATCCACAAAGGATACGACGGCTTAACTACATAAGACCACTATGTGTGCCCAAAGTGCCTTAAACTTTTAGAAAACGCCCAGTATTAAAAGTATTTGGTGTATGAGATCAGAGCTGGAGAACTAGTTAAGCGTTCTGAGAATGGTTGATTCCGGCCTTCAAAATACAGAGCGCGGAGGAGAGGAGGAATCGCGCAGCAGAGACCAGACGTAAGAATAGAGAGGGACTTTCAAAACGCCTCAGTGCCATAGTAACTATAACTCGGTTAAGAGTGGCAGAGAAGGAGAGGCTAAGGCAGCGTGTGCAGATCGGGGAAGGCCAACCAGCGAGATGAGCGGACCGGATAACCAGTAACGTCTTAAGGCAGCTAAGATTGACTTAGTCCACGATGCGGGGAACAGCGCCCCCCTCCCCAAGTCCCTCTGGGCCGCAGCAGCAACTACCCTCGTCACGCACCCTCAACCCGGGAGCACCGGGAAAAAAAAAAAAGAAAGAAAGAAAGCCTGCTAGCCGATGGGCCTGTTGCCACATCTCTTTCCCTTGTTCCCGCGCGAGGTCATGAGTAATCCCATCAAAACCCCAAAACCCGCCAAAAAAGAAACCCGAGTATCCGAATCCTGGAATTTCTTTTCCCGCCCTGCGCCCGCCGGGGAAAGCCCCAGGGCGGGAGGGCTGGGAGAGGCTGCCCGCACCCCACGTGTGCGCCGCCAGGCCCGGTCAGGCTCTGCCCACTTCCCGTCGCCACCCCGGTCCTGCCTCAGGCCTTCTGATCCCCTGGTCCGCTCCACGTGGGGAACCGGGCCTCGCACCGTTCCCCCCTTCACTGCGGCCGCCCGGAGCCGCCCAGTCCGCAGCGGCGTGCGGGTCCCCGTACCTGGTGCTGGGGTCGCCCCTGCTGGTAAGGCTTCACTGGCCCCTGGTGGCAACGACGCGTCCGGATCTTGCCGCCGCCGCCGCCCCCTCCGATGCCTCCGGCTCCGGAGGCCATGGTGGAGCCTGGGCGGCCTCCCACTCCCGCTCCCGGGCGGGAG
>LOJH01042157.1:2352-13893 GCA_001685095.1 Ellobius talpinus | reverse complement strand
AGTACTCATGTATGATAGAGAAGGAAGGAGTACTCATGTATGATAGAGAAGGAAGGAGTACTCATGTATGATAGAGAAGGAAGGAGTAGTTCAAACAGTTCAAAGGTAGAAATTTGTTCACTTTGGCTCCCTGCTTCATCTCCCAGGTAAGAAACCTGGCAGTGATTGATGAGGACTCTCTATTGGCAGTAGCAGCAGACTGGGGAGCCAGTGGCTGCTTGTTATTATGTTGCTCTTATAGTGCTGTTTGATATGGTCACGCGCCTACAAAGCTTTAGTTTTAAAAAAAATACTTCAAGGAATGTAAAAGGGCCACCATGCATGAGACAAATGTGGATAAAGAAAGAAGTGGAAGAGAGGGAAGGAAACCAAAGAGTAAATTATGGGGAAATAAACTTAGAGAATCTAGAGCCATTCTGGAACCCCACCTGTGAACTGCATGCCCACAGAAGAGCCACAAGCTTCTCAGCAGAGCCACATGGGTGAAGATGCCATCACTACTTTGGGCTCTGCACTTGGAGCCACAGTGAGGAGCTATACCCACCTAGTCACACTTCTAGCCAGGTGGCCATCCCAAGCATATCATTGGCTGCATCCCAGTACTGAGGTCAGCTAGGAAACACTGTATCCCTGGTACCCAGCCTCCCCAGCAGAGCATCCCTCTAAGAGGAATCTGAGCCGGGCAGTCAGAAGGAGCTGCCCAAAGGGTTCCAGTTACATCCCTCAACTTTAACTGGGAACATGGCCTTGGACCTAAATTGTAGAGAGTCAGCCTTGCTAGCCAGGCCTTGGAGGTCTTGGGGTGTGTGTCTCACAGGGATATCAAGTCAGAGAGATAGCTAGACACATCCCCAGGTCAAGTCACAAATCTGTCTTGGGAGTGAGTACCCAATGGCCCAAGCAAACACTAAAGGAGAAGTGACATCAGTTCCTAGGGTTTCTCTAAGCATCTTCACTGCCTGTGCAGAGAGGAGATCTTGAAACCCCCATCTCTTTGCCCAGTGCACCAGCCCTGGGCCTTCCTCTTGCCTGAGATCCAGGTCTCAGGCAACACTCTGTGTACCCTCTTCATATTTCCAGTGTGGAGTTGCTCTTTCTTGTGTCAGGGAAGAAGCGTGTTTTCATGTTTGGCCTTTGGATGCATATGGTTCTGAGAGAAGAACTCCTTTAGATTGGGGGCTGGTGGGAGTCTCTATGGAAGTGAATTTTCTCTCCTGGGCACAGGGCTCAGATGAGTGGAGACGTTCATCAGCTGAGTAGCCAAGAGGACTCAGGGATACTGAGAGCAGGCCCCACCTTGCCCTCCCAATTTACACTGTTTATCTGTTGTATTGAGGGCTGTCCTGAGTCTGAGTTCATTTGTTGTTTTGAGGATTTTGAGAGCTAAGAACTGACAGGTTTTAGGAACAAATGCTGTCACCACCCCTCTGGTAGAGCCACACCTCCAGGGAGGGGCTGGTACCATAGGAGCAGAAGGGACACTGTGATAACAGGGAGGCAGGGAGGGGTCCTTCAGAGGCAGGGGAGTTGATAGCTGACAAAAATTATACCCATGAAGTCCTTTTTTATTTATTTTTTTAAAGACAAGGTCTCTCTACAAAGCCCTGGCTGTCCTGGAACTCAGTATGTAGACCTGACTGGCCTTGAATCTGTCTCCCAAGTGCTGGGACTAAAGGTGTGTTCCACCTCACCGACTAGCCAGAAGTTCTTTGGTGGATGATCGGTCTCTCCCTTTCACCAGCTAGTGTCTTCTCCACTAAAGCCAGAGGAGTTTACTACAAGCTGTGGAAGGTGAGGTGCCTGGAAGAAACAGGAAAAGGTTACAGCTCAGCTGTGACAGTTGTGTCTATGTGTGTACATGTGTGCATGTATGCATGTGCACACATGTGGAGGTCAGAGGTCAGCATTGGCCATCTTCCTTAATAGCTCCCTACCTTTTTTTTTCCTTTCGTTTAAAGACAAAGTCTCACTGTGTAGCACCAACCAGCCCTAAGCCACATTCTGGCGATTTCTCTTTCACTTTATCCATCAAATATTTCTGCAAGAAATATGTAATATTTTCAGAATATTTTAGGTATTTGGGATTTAAATATCAACATAACTGATTAATATAAATAATATTAATAGTACTTTAACATAAATATATGAAATATGAATTAAGTCTGCCTGTTCTGTATAGGTCAAATCTATTCCTTCCATGTAGCCTTCCTGAATCACCAACCCAAGATCTTCAAAGGCAGGTTGGACCCAAAAGGGACTTTAAAGATCTCTTTTAGTGATTCAAAACCCCAGACACAAATGGTATCTATTAGATATGGAGGAAGAAGATGGGATCAAAGCAAATGGTTCCTGATTTCAGTGTTACCCTTATTTTGTTGTTCAGGGTGAACTGTAGGCTAGGGCTTGACCCAAACCAGTTTCTAAACCAGTGCTGCCCCAACAGCTTTGGTCTCTGGCAGGTCACAGCAAGTGTCTGTCTGTTAGTTAAGGAATAATGATGAGGAGGGAGAGTTTATCAAGTCACTGCCTAGCTTAGCTTATGCTCTTTCCTGGTTAAAAAAAAAAAAAAGCCTACATTTGTCCCAAAGAGAACCTGCTTCATTTTGAAACCCTAGATCCAACTGCCAACCCTGGCCAACCCAAAGCAAAAGAAGCCCTAACTGACCCAGCAGTAGCTGAAGGTGCATCCTCAGCTGAAGCTCACTTCCCATGGTAGCTGCAGCCCAAGAACCAGAGGAAGATCAATTTCTGACACCTGAACCAAGAACCCTTGGTCTAGGCCAGGGAATTTTGATCCCAAGGAAGAAGTGCCATGCATTTCTAAATGTGGGGGTGGGGTAATGGTTGCTCCTGTTTTCTAAGGACTGTAGGTCATATCCTGAGGTTGGTTTGTAGAGTTAAGTAGCTCACTGGAGCAATAGTGTTAGTTCCACTGCCAAGTTAATATGCCTTGGCTGAGCTTTTATTTCTTTAGTTTTTTATATGAAAATTGCTGTCCCAAGACTCCTGGAACTTCTCAGTCCTATTTCCAGAGTGTAGGGTTACAGGTACTAGTCATCAGTCCATCTGGATCAGTTTGCTTTTTTTACAGTGGTTCCAACTCTTGTTACCATGATGGACAAACATTTTCTGTGACTCTCCTTTGTCCCTTGAAGGCTAGAAATTGATGTGTTGACTGGAATTTGGGCAACAATTACCAATTCCTCAGGTACTTCCCTCATTTAATTGCCTAAGTTTTGTGATATACTAAATAATTGCATAAATATATCCATATATTGACCTAGTATTTACATATGTAGCCTAGGTAGGTCCTGGGTTCAGGTCATACTTTGGCCTCCTTAGTGCTATGGTTCTATATGTGTGTTAAATGCTTATTTTGCTATGTATCATTTATCCATTTGCTTTAAATAAAGTGTTTTTGGTAAAAATAAAAAGCCTACATTTGATAACACAAAACAGATAGTAAAGCCAGGCATGGTTGTGCACACTCTTAGTGCCAGCATTCAGGAGACAGAGGCAGGCAGACCTGTGAGTTTGAGTTTGAGGCCAGCCTGTTTTACACAGGAAGACTCTGTCTCAAAGAAAACAAACAAAAACAGCTAGTATAATAGGGTGGGTCTGCTCTGTCCCCCAAAGTCCAAAGTACCACTGGGATTTACCCAAAGGCCCCATCACCTGAACATCCAGCAACTAGGCAAGAATCCCAGGGGCCCCACCGTTAGCACTGTAATAGATGGCTCTCTGTGGTGTGTTTAGCCAGCATCTCGGTGGCTCCAGTAACTCGCAGTGACAGTGACTGTCCTTGTGCAGATATTCCCTCCTCACACGCGGGAGTGCATCCCAGGAAGACAACCCCGGAAAGGGGCTGGTTAGGGCAAAGCTCCTTTGCATCAGAACAGAGACAGGTCAGGCCAAGCTGCCCTCCACACAAGCACCCGTCCTGTTCCCCCTGGGAAATTTGGGTAGATAACATGATGCCAGCTTCAGGAGGGGAGGATAGCATACAGCACTGATAATGGGGGCGGGTCTTGGAGGCTTGGGGACTTGGGGACAGTGGGACTCTGAGGACAGTTGTGATGACGACTAAAGATGTGCTCATACCCTGCCTGGCGCCTCTGAGACTGTGGGTTGTACGTGGCAGGTCCCATCTGAACCAGTAGTCAAGCTCTGGGTCTCTAGGCCTCCACCTTTTAGTCTATCAAACAGAAGAATCCCACAAGGCCAGGAATTTCCCTGGTATGTGATCGTTCTAGAAGAGTCCACTGTGTGGTGCCTGCCGGGTGTTCTGCAGTTGTGTTCACCCACAGTGGGTCTCCCTATGGCTAGGCTGGAGTATGTAGGGGTGGAAGTAATGAGAATGATGCCACCAGTGATAGTGTCTGGAGTGGATCTTGGTCCCGTACCGCTGGGCTTTAGGAATTTGTATAGCCACATCGTTGAGCCTCAGTGATCTCCTGTAGCAAACAGGAATCAAAAATGAGCCAGACAGGGCTCTGATGAGAAGACCTATCTTCGGGTACCCAGCAAAGGCAGGCTGCCAGTGTGGGTTAGAGGTGGAGAAAACTGTGACTGTCTGTCTCAGGCAGGGCGGGGGGTGGGGAGAGTGGGAGGGCAATATTCCAGGACCTCCCTTTCCTCCCAAGAACAGCTCTAGCCACCAGCCTGGGCCAGCTGACAGGTTTTGATAAATGAATATCATAAACAACCATGGCCTTAGGCTCCACTGGAAGCTGTTGGCTTCCTCAAGAAGGTTTAGCTGGAGGGACATGAGTGTCAGGTTTGGAGGGCGGGGTGCCAAGAAGAACTGGTGGGCAGATGCCGCTGGCAGCTCAAGCTGAGGGCTCTTGCCCCTAGCCAGTGTCTTAATGGAGCAATGAACTAATTGTGGCAATATTGACTGTGATAATAGCACCCACTTACTAAGTAAGTGCTAATGACCTTGTTTAATATTCAAAGAAAGCTGAGAAAAAAATCTTCACAAAACATTTCAGATGCAGGACTTGTATTAGAATATGTGAAAAATGGGGCTGGAGAGATGGTTCAGTGGTTAAGAGCACTGACTGCTCTTCTGGAGGACCCAAGTTCAATCCCCAGCACCCACATGGCAGTGCTGTCTGTAATTCCAAGATCTGGAGTACATGCAAGCAAAACACCAATGCACATAAAATAAAAATTATTGAAACAGAAGAATATGTGAAAACCTCCTACAACTGGAGAGTGAGAACGTATCCAGGCAATGAAAACACATGAAAGATTTGAACAGATACATTCCCCAAAGGTTTGTGTGGGTGGCAAATGAATAGCTTCCTTGTTGCTTGAGGTACCAGCAGGCATTGCCCCTCCTTCAGCTACCACGGTGTGGACCATGCTGTGTTGTTATTGCCACTATGTATGCACAGAAAGCCCATACCAAAGCTTGCTTTACAGTTCCTGTTGGCAGTGAAGAACTGGAACAGTCTGCATGGTACAATCAGCTCAGTGACCAGATCCCAGGCAAGGCTGGCAGCCTTCCAGGACCACGTGGCTCTTCTTGTTGGATCCTCAGATATTGCCCTCCTCTGAGCAGCACCTCACTTTTACCACCTCCTGAGGGCCCAGGTCCTTCTATATCCTTAGATCTGGCCCTTGCTAAGGAACGTTGGGACAGGCCAGCTGCTTGTTCAAGGTGTCAGATTCTGGACTCAGTCTCGCTGGGGTCATGTCCCCACTGCCACCAAGAGGCCTGTGGGAAATTGTCAGTTGCTCTCAGGCCGTAACCCTCCTCTCGGCCCCAAACTCTGCAGTAGGCAAACAGAGCTGATCAGGTAGCACACAGGAAGCTAAGCATGAGAAGCACTGACTCAGTGCTCTTTCTACTACCTTCTCAAGAGAGGATGCCTGGGGAAGAGAGGAAAAAAAATAGCAATATAGTCACTCAGAGATGTGAGAATTTGGAGGTGACCTAGGATTCACAGCTAAGACAAAGATGTTCTACTTTATAATGTTTAAATGTATTTATTTATGTATGTGTTGTTGTAATACTGGAGACTTGAACCTAGGCCTTCCTGTGGGCCGTGCACATGCTCTGTAACTGAACCACATCTCCAGCCCTCTTTAAGTTCTTTAATTTGATGCTAGCCTTGAGCTTGTGATTCTCTTACCTCAGCCTCCCAAGTCGCTAGGATGACAGGCCTACCCCACCAGACCCAGCGAGATGCTGTATTTAGACATGACCCAAGCTGCTGTCCATTGGAGCCTGTTCAAATGAATGACTGGAGCCTTGCCAGCCTCTGATGGTCACGGCCCATCATTGTGGAGCACTTCACAGCAATGGAAGAATGGGGACATGAAGGCAGTGGCACTTCATGCAGCTCCACGAAAGACTGCTAAGGGGTGGGTTTCATTTTATGATTATATGCTAAACATTAAGTTGAAAAATGAGGAACAAATATAGGTTTGTACTAACGTGTATTTATGGGTATAACATTCTGGAAGAACACGTAAGGGAAAGGATAAAAAAATCCCATTGCATGTGTTTAGGGAGAGCTAAGCAGATGACAGACAAAACGTAAGGCAGGTTTTCCTCAGTTTTGAACCTTGCAGGAAGCTGTCATACACACAAATTCCAGATCTGTGTTTCTAGCCAACCCTGGGCCAGAGACATTCAGGGACTGGCTGTAGTTCAGAAATAGAGCCCTGGTTAGTGCCCATAGGGCCCTAGGTTCCAGCCCCAACCCCCCCACACACACACATCACAAAGACATTACATCTGTGCTGCGCATGTAGTTTTTTTCCTTGATATTCTTTCCTAAAAGGACAACATAGCAGCTATTTCTGAAACATTTACACTATGCTAGGGATTACAAGTCATCTCTATTATAAGGTAGGTTTTTATGCAAATATGAGGTCTATCATAGTTAGTGTTGACTGTCAGTTTGAAAAAGCCTAAAGTCCTCTGAGAGGTACTGCCTCAGTTAGATTGGCTTTGTGGGCATGGTGTCTGCAAGGGAGTATTTGTGCCAATGCCTCAAAGATAAGAAATGGCAATGTTTTATTTTTTGAAATATGACTTTGTGGCGGCTAGAGAGATGGCTCAGTGATTAAGAGCACTGGCTGTTCTTGCAGAGAACCTGGGTTTGATTCCCAGCACCACATGGTGGCTCACGCCCATTTTAACTCCAGTACCAGGGGATCTGTTTACTGCTCTAGCGGTTCTGAGATCGAGGAATGCGGGGCCAATAAGTGAGGTGGACTAAAGTCTCATACAGCAGTTAGCTTTATTCAGAGCATCAGACAATTTACACTATGAGTGTTAAAAAGAGTCCCATGAGTCAAGTGTCGATCACAAGGGCAAGCTTCACATGGCAGACGTGGAAGCAGAATCCAATAACAATTCCATGTTTTTAAAGAAACTGAAGTCACAAGAGTCTTGCCTTGGTTTCTTGGAATTTTCTCACAAGCATTCAGAAATCTCACACAACTGCATTCTTGGACCATATTCCAAAGCGGATCCAAATCACTCTTCTGCCTTCCACAAACATCAAACAGGCTCAGACATGGTGCACAGACATACGTGCAGGCAAAACACTCATACACATAAAATAAAAACAATAAATCTTTTTTAAAAAATAAATATGACTGTTACTCTGCTAGCCAGCTTTCTGCTGGTGTAACAGAATGCCTGGGATAATCAACATATGAAGAGAAGAGGTTGGGTGTGGACGTCCCTCCTTTGGGGCCTGTGGCCGTATACTGTGGTGATTGTCACTCATCTCATGGCCAAAAAGTAATAGAAGACAAGAAAGAGCCAGGGCTTCACAGTCCTCTTCAAGGGCACAACCCAGTGACTTAACCTTTTAATAGGCCCTGCCTCCTGAAAGGTCCACCAATTCCCAATAGTGTCAAGCTGGTGACTGACTTCCAGCTTGTGGGCCTTGGAGGGAACACTTCAGATTTAAACTATAGCAATGACCTCATTAAAATGGTATTGAAAGTCAGGTGTGGTAGCACACGCCTTTGATCCCAGCACCTTGGAGACAGAGGCAGGTGGATCTCTGTGAGTTCAAGGCCAGCCTGGTCTACAAAGTGAGTTCCAGGACAGCCAAGGCTACACAGAGAAAATAAATAAATAAAGAATGAATGAATGAATGTTAGATGCTCACAATATATTGTTAAATGGAAAAAGCAGGGTGTAAAACAGCAAATATGAGCCGGGCATGGTAGCTCATACCTATGATCTGAGCACTGAAGGGCTGAGGCAGGGTTGCAAGTTTAAGGCCTACGTGGGTTTTATAGAGAGCCTGTCTCAAAAACCAAACCAAAGTAACAAAAACAGAAAACTCAGCAAAACCAATAGGACTTGATTACATTTTTGGAAAAATATTCGTGACAAAGTCTCTGTGTGAGCAGGCACTTTGCCTCATTTTTGACTGCATCCCTGGTCCAGAACACGCAGTTGCATCTCATAGGACCACATCCCTGCATGCAATTGCAGCTCATAGGACCACATCCCTGCATGCAATTGCACCTCAGAGACCGCACCCCTGGTCCAGAATATGCAGTTACAGCTCAGATGACCGCATCCTTGGTCCAGAACACGCAATTGCAGCTCAGAGGACCGCACCCCGGGTCCAGACGTGCAGTTGCAGCTCAGAAAGCACAAGTGGAAGCAGGTCAAGTGAAGCAATGGGTGACAAGGCTAGGCCGCTCTCTAAGGACATGGGGCCACATCGGGCTTGCTAGTGCATTTGAGAGACTTCTTCTTAATATTTTCCTACTTTTTTTCTGAGCTTTTAAAATGAGCATCCTCCATGCTTCTAATGAGAAAATGAAAATAGTTGTAGAATTGAGAGGTGCAGTGGGGGTGAGGGGCTCATTGGAAAAATACCGAGCTGCTGAACAGACAAGCCTCTGCCATCCCAGCCATGCCCACATCACTCAGGACCAACAAAGGTGTGTGCCCTAGGAGGAGAGGTGGGTGGGAGCTCCAGGACAAGAGCTGGAGAATGCAGACAGCCAGGTCTGCAGGAGCCTGGTGAAGGAGAGAGCCTGTGACTGGCCTGAGACCACACAGCAGGCCAGGGACAGATGAGCCAGTCTTGTTCAACCCTTGCTCTCCAACATCAAGATGCCTGTACACCAGATAAGCTTATGTGCCTCAGCCCCATTTCAGAAATGAAGGAAAACCGAAGCCCTGTGAGTACAGAACTGGGGACTCTAGAGACAAATAGACCCAGGAGTCCATCCAAGACCCGGTACTTAACTCCAGTGGGCACCTCTCCTGGTGGAACTTTGCTCCCTCCTATGACTGGGTGAAGATACCCACATCAAGTCAAGTGACTTGGGCAAAACAAGGGGAGTTTCCAGCTCGTTCAGATTCCAACATCAGGTCTACCTCCCTGGGGTTGTATCCTCTGTTTACTGTTATCAAAATTGGGGGTTACAACTTGTGCTCCAAGGCAGGTCTGGCCACTCCTCCTCAATAAGTCAACCAAAGGAGCCAAATTAAAAATAGAAATCAGAAAAGAAAAAAAAATGTATTCAGTGTGGCCATGGCCCAGTGGTGAGTGATGCTGCACACATTTAGTCCCAGCACTCAGAAGGCAGAGGCAGACAGATCTCTGTGAGTTCGAGGTCAACCTGGTCTATAGAGAGAGTTCCAGGACAGCCAGAGTGGTTACACAGAGAAATCCTATCTTTGGGGAAAAAAATAATAATGTGGCCACATTGGGGGAAAGAGGGAGAAACAGTTCCAGAAAACCCCCAAGTTTTGGAATCCTGAAGTGAGAGCAAGGTTTAAATTGAGGGCGGAGAATGAGCACATCTAAGCAGTGTCAGTCAAGGGGGTCCTGCACATCCTTGACCATCACTGTCAGGACTTCAGCCTCATCCTGTAAGGTGCTCTGACAGCTTGTGACCTGTATGAAATCTTTCAGGGTGACAGGTTCCTCTGTAGCTAGTGCCTTTCCTTCTCCGAGCAGATTTCTGGGGAAATTCCTATTTCTTTGGGGCCCATTGTTTCAACAGTGTCTTTAAAATTCTTCATTCCTTCCCAGGCAGTTACAGTACCACAACAAAGAGACAAAGTATCCATAATGTTCAGGGCGCTGAGAAGACCTCCTAGTCATGGCAACAGACAGGGTGGAGGTGGAGGCTGGAACTTTCCTTCCTCTCACTAAAATGGCAGAGCTTGAGACTGAACAACAGCTATGTTGTCCTTGGGAGCATTGCAGAGTCCCTAATCCCTGTTTCACTTCTGAGCCACCCTCGTGCAGTTAGCAGAGGGGCACTTAACACCATTTCTCAGATCTTATGTAGCCGTGAAGGGACAGGATGCTGAGTGGTTCAGTGGTTCAGTTAGTCAATTGCAAGGACATCAGAATGATGGGGGGCAGGCCAAAAGGTCACAAGCTGCAAGGTTCCTGGTGGATGACACTCTAGCAAAGGCAAAAGGACAAGGATTGAAAACTGGCCAGGTGGGTGGGTAAGGGATTGAAAGAAGTGTCAAGGCAGGACATTGTTTTGGACTGAGAGGTGGTGGTGGCTCAGTGGCTTGTAAAATGCCTGCTCAAAGAAGGGGTTCTTACTGAATGGAAACACCCCTTTAAATTTTGTTAAATGAAGACAAACAGCAATTGGGCAGGTAATTAGGACTGTATTTTACTTACTATTCTATCTACAAATGTGGAAAAATTTCAAAACAACAAATAAAATCATGCCCAAGCCCTCCCCCATCCCCTCTCCCGGGCTCCTTCCCAGCTCATGTCAGGGGCCCTTGCTGTACGGACCCCATGGCAGTCAGTGGCTTCCCAACAGTGCTTTGTTTTGTTTTTCAAGATAGGTCTTCTCTGTGTAGCTCTGGCTGTCCTGCAACTCACTCTGTAGACCAGGCTGGCCACAAATTCACAGAGATCCGCCTGCCTCTTGCCCTCTTAGTACTAGAATTAGCGGTATGCACCTCCACCACCTGGCCCCACCAGGGCTCTTTATCTTAACCCAATGCCTCTGCTCTTCTCACTGCTACCTAGACTGCTCTTCCTCTCCCACCCAGCTCATTCCTTTACTTCCTTCAAGTCTTTCTTTAAAAGCCTCTATCTCAGCTGAAGCCTGCCTGAAGCCAGACTGCCTCCAGGAGCGCACTGACCCAGAACCAGCTGGATTGGGGAGCATTGGCACCATCAACCCACTCCTTCCTTCTTTGATTTCAGTGCACCCCTGTGGAGCTGTGCTGCGGGGATAGGGGGGTTCATCTGCTTTGCTCATTTGTGTCCTCACAACAGTCCCTGCCCCACAGGAGATGTTCAGTACATGCTTGGCAGATTAAAGAGCACCCAGGTAAGTCAGATCCACACCCTTACTCTAGTCCTCATGCATGAGCAGCTTCCAGCACTGAGTCATCCAGACATTCAGTGACTCCTGCAAACATTCATTGCTTTGGTTTTTGTGTTTTGTTTTGTTTTCTGAGACAGGGTTCTGGAGACTGTCCTGGAACTTGTTCTGTAGACCAGCCTGGCCTTGAACTCACAGAGATCCACCCGCCTCTGCCTCCCAAGTGCTGGGATT
>LOJH01042156.1:3561-14255 GCA_001685095.1 Ellobius talpinus | reverse complement strand
TGCAATGTTCTGCTAGCATGTATGCTTGCAGGCCAGAAGAAGACACCAGATCTCTTTGCAGATGGTTGTGAGCCACCATGTGGTTGTTGGGAATTGAACTCGGGTCCTTAGGAGGAGCACATAGTACTTTTAACCTGAGCCATCTCTCCAGCCCCAAGGGGGCCGTTTCTTTAATCAGCACTTGAGAGGCAGAGATAGGTACATTTCTGTGAGTTCAGGCCAGCCTGGTCTAATGGGTTCTAGGACTGACAGGGCTAAGTAGAAAGACCCTGTCTCAACACCCCTCACAAACAAACAAACAAAAAACCTAGTGCCAGTGACAAAATAGTGTGGGGGATTTTTCATGCCCATAATCTTTGTCCTTTGGACTATACAATACGCAACTTCCTTAATCCGAATGACAGAAATATATAGGAATGCTTTCTAACCAGAGTCTTGACTCCTAATGAGAGATTTTGCAGCCATCACAGCAGAATACACAGAAGCATGAGTTTATGGAATTTGTACAGTGGTTAGCTGGGGACAGAAGAACTCCACTGCTTACTAAGGGTTTACTTTGTTCTTGTTTGGTTTTGAGAGACAGGGTTTCTCTGTGTAACCCTGGCTATTCTGGAACTAGCTCTGTAGACCAGGCTGACCTTAAACTCATAGATCTGCCTGCCTCTGCTTCCCGAGGGCTGGGATTAATGGCATGTGCACCACCACCCAGCTGTTTACTTTTTAGTGGTTAGTTTTCTTTAGTAGATTCTAGATGAACTTTTCAAAAATGCATCTTCTGGGTACATAAAGTGATTCTCTCCTTGTCTAACTTAGATAGAGAATGCCCTAATGCTGCCTCTCACAGCTAGTCTTACATTTGCCTCCATTTTAACAGCAACTTGAGACTGAGCTTTGTGTGGAAGAAGAGCCCCTGGTCAGGAGTGCAGCAGCTACTATCATTGCAAGTTCACTTCAGATATTCCTGCCTCTAATCGAGGAAGCAAGTATGTCACGGTTCCTAAGAAATGAGGACAATGATGAGAATATGCTAAATATGTCCCTTAGTCTAAGCGAAGGGAAAAGTGATAGGATGGCCAGAGTAACTAAGACACTCAGTCTAAGAGAAAGTGAGACAGAGGACAAGTTTGAGGATGCCCATGAAATTATCCCTGTGGCAACAACAATGAATCTCCTATCATCCTTGGAAGAATGTACAACTGGGTTGTATTTGTTTCTAAATAACAGATTCTCTGATGCAATCAATCTTATTCACCCATGGTCAAAAAACAGCCCATACCACGCCCTGATCTACAGCATGCTTATGATTGTCAAGGCCATCCTGACTTTCGAGCCACAGGATATTCAGATTGGAATGAATGCTGCAAAGGAAGCTTTGAAAACCTGCAACAATTTCCAAAAAAGACCCAGGATAATGACTTTATCTCGCCTTGTGAGTAGACAGGGAATAAAGTCCATCAAAGAGGAGGAACTACATGCAGAAGTCTGTTATGCCGAGTGTCTGATCTTGAAGTCTGCCATAACATTTATACAAGATGACAGTTTGCTGAATTTCCTTAAAAGCGGCATCAGCGTTGGGTCAAGCTACCAAATATACAAAGACTGCCAGCAAGTCTTAAAACTTATGCCGGATAACCAAAGTAAAACCCACAGACACCTGGATGGAGGGGTAAAGTTTGGACTTGGAGTGTTCAATCTGATGTTCTCACTTGTGCCACCAAGATCACTTAAGCTTCTCAATATTGTCGGCTATTCTGGCGATAGAGAAGTCGGTCTGGCCCTGCTTCACGAGAGTGCATCTGAACCTCACATAAACAACATCTTAAGTGTTTTCACTCTCCTCTTTTATTACAATTACGTACGTGTAGTTGTTGGTGTCGAAAAGGCTTCCACTTCTGCTACAGAGAGTCTCTTCCTAATCTACCTGGAGAAATTCCCCAACTGTGTTGTACTTAAATTTTTTCGTGCACGTTTTAGCATGCTAAATGGAAATTTTGAAACTGCGCAGTTAAAGTTACAAGAGTGCATTATTACTCAGAATGAATGGAAGCAGGTTCATCACCTCTGTTACTGGGAACTTATGTGGTGCCATATTTTTCTGCAGAACTGGAAGCAGGCATACAACTATGCCAATCTACTGTCTCAACACAGCAGGTGGTCTAAGGCAATATACACGTACAGCAAGGCTATAATAATGGCCTTGCTTCCTCCTAATTCTGTGAACTCAGACAATGAGAGCATGAGCACTGTCTTCTTACATGTGGATAGCCTGAGAATCAAATTTTTAGGCTCCTCTGTGCCAATAGAAAAGTTCATTGCTGAGAAAAGTCAGCGCTATGGCACTACAACAGGCTGGTTTACAGCACAGCCCCTTCTGGAATTCATGTATGCCTGGAGTGGCTTCCGAGTCATGAGCAAGAAAATAAAGCTTATTTCAAGTTGGCTCTCAATAATTGACAAAGGAAAAGACCTTTTGAATAAAAATCCAAATGAGGAGTATGGCATAGATGACATGAGCTTGTTAAATCTGCTGAAAGGGCTCTGTCTGAAACACCTGGGCAAACATTTGAAGGCTGAGCACTACTTTATTCGTGTTATTAGGAAAGAGAAAATGTTAAAATATGACCGATATTTGGTGCCATATAGCTACTATGAACTGGGAATGCTCCATTATCTGAAAGGAGATTATGCCAATGCAACAAGAAACCTAGACTACATAAAGAACTATAAAGACTATTCCATGGAAGCCCGGCTACAGTTTAGGGCTCATATTGCCCTGGAACAAATAGCTAAATTAGAAAAGTGATTTTTGACCCGGTGTGCTTCTCTTTAGTATGGGTAGAATATCTACAATCGGTCAAGCAATTAGTGGGTAGAAAAGTAATTCCCTTGTGGAAAACAAAAGTCCAAGAGGCAGCTGCTAAGAATCTGATTAGTCAATAAGAAAGGAATACGACATTTCTTTGCCCTCTCCTTCTCCATAAAATGCAATGCTTAGACTGAAAACTGGAGTGACGAACATTCTTGAAAATAAAAGGCAAATGCTGTACATTGCAAACATATTCATGAATGTATTCCATTAACAGTTTCAAAACTTCCAAAGGTTTAGCCTCCCACTAGATAATGAATATGTCCTGCACAGAACATAGAGAATGCTTAACTGGTTAAAAAAAAAAAGGCCTCAGTATCTGCCTGTTTCAAAAATAACAGCACACCGGGTGGTGGTGGTGCACACCTTTAATCAAGAAGCAGAGGCAGGTGGATTTCTATGAGTTCGAGGGCAGCCTGGTGTACAGAGTGAGTTCCAGGACAGCCAGGGCTGTACAGAGAAACTTGTCTTGAAAAATCAAAAACAAAAATAACAGCATAATGAGTAAAATAAACTCTGAAAGGTTTTCTCTTATAAACAATCACTTTCATTGCCTTTTATATCAAAGACGATTTCCCCTGTGTGATAAGGACTATCTTTTACACTTAGATGAAGAATACTATGAAGTTCTATTTTGAATTTATAATTGGCCAGAGGATAGAGAAGAAGTCTCCACCCATATATAAACCCTATGATAATAAGTGGAGATCAAGAGGATGATAGGCTATTGGTTTTAAAAAAGGGGGCGGGGGACATGACTTAGCAAATAAATCATTTACCACAAAAACATGAAAACCAGAGTTTGGCTCCTTCGAACCCAGGTAAATTCTTCTGGGTGTTGGCAGCCTCACCTATAAGAGGTGGGAGGAGGTGGGGGTCCCAGGAAGCAGCTGGCTAGTTAGATGAGCCATTGTCTGGGAGCTCTAGGTTCAGCTGAGAGACTCTACCTCAAACAAAGGCTGCTAATATCAAACCCAGGCCACCACATTCATAGGCACATACATACACTCCCACACATGTTCAGACACATGAGAAGAAGCAAGCACAGGCACACCACACACAACTGACAAAATTAAAAATTAGTAAACACTTTTTTGGGGGAATAAAAGGTGAGGCTCTTGGGAGGTACAATTAGTGACTGATGAACCCTTGCTTGTTTTCATCGTCCTCTCTAAACTGTAATTTCTACTCTTAAGACCAGCCAGCTTTTCAACGTTACTACTCCATTTGATAGGCCAATCTGTGAGCAAGTGGTAGTTACAGGTTTGGAACTCAGTATTGTTTTACCTGCCTTAGGGCTAAAAAAGTTTCCAGACCAGTAAATTGGGCTGAGTTCATCCTCCATTCTTAAAGTTACCCCTTGAAACAAATCTTGGGAAAGAGCCAAGCAAGGTGGTCCAGACACATAACCCTAGCACACACAGGCTGAGGTAGGAGGATTCAAGTTCTAAACAAGCCTGGGCTACATAGAGAGACTCCGGACAAATGAAACAAAACAAAAATAAAGTTGATACTGGGAACGTTGTTTGGTTAGAAAAGTGCTTGCCGAACACGTGCAAGGTCCTGAGTCTCATCCCTAGCAGCCACAAAATAAATACGTATTTTTCAGTTTCCTAAGTTTGAATTGCTAAAACATTATCTTAATGCTTAATGGGTGTTGTGTCCAAAGAATTAAATGGAGCATAATGAGGTGTCAAGTTATTTCAGAATTAGAAATGCTTGGTTTTTTAGATTTATTTTATTTTTAATTAGTGTATGAATGGGGGTAGGGATGCAGGAAAGAGGAGCTACAGGCAGTTGTGAGATGCCCAAAGTGGGCACTGGGAACCCAACTCCAGTCCATCTGGAAAATCAGTACATACCCTTTTTTTTTTTTCCTGAGACAGGGTTTCTCTGTGTAACAGCCCTGACTGTCCTGGAATTCCATCTATAGACCAGACTGGCCTCGAACTCACAGAGATCTACCTGCCTCTGCCTCCTGAGTGCTGGCTGGGATTAAAAGCATGTACCACCACCGTCCTGTTCTTTGCATTGATATTTGATCATAGTCAAAATAAATCTGCAACCATACTTACTCATACATTAAAAAGAAACAAATGGGTTGAAGAGATGGCTCAGCAGTTAAGAGCACTGACTTCTCTTCCAGAGGATACATGTTCTAGTCCCAGCACCCACAAGAGCAGCTCACAACTGTTTAACTCTTGTTCTAGGGAATCCAGTGCCCTCATACAGACATATCTGTAGGAAAAACACCAATGTACACAAAATAAAAATAAATTATTAAAAAAAAAGATACAAACCTACAATACCCACTTCTCAAGGGGCTAAAGGCTAGAGGGTTGCTAGACAAAAAAAGAGAAAAAAATCTCAGTTTTTAACAATGTGTGGTGTTGGATGCTTGTAATCCCAGTACTTGGGAAATGGAAGCTAGAGAATCAAGAGTTCAAGGCCAGCCTCAGCTGCACAGCAAGTTAAAGGTCAGACAGGGCTAAATGAGACCCCCACCTAAAAAATAATTCTAGAAAACATAACAGCAAAGTAAATATATATATACATAAATTTATTATTTTAGTTGGGCAGTGGTGGCACATGCCTTTAATCCCAGCACTTGGAAGGCAGAGGCAGGCAGATCTCTTGAGTTCGAGGCCAGCCTGGTCTACAGAAGCAAGTTCCAGGAAAGCTAGGGTTGTTACACAGAGAAACCCTGCATCAAAAACAAAACAACAACAACACAAAAAGATTTATTATTTTATGTGCATTGGTGTTTTGCCTGCATGTATGTCTTTATGAGGATTTCAGATCTATGTGAGGACATGGAGTTACAGACAGTAGTGAGCTGTCATGTGGATGCTGGGAATTGAACCTGGGTCTTCTGCTCTTAACTGTGGAGCCATCTCTCCAGCCCCATAGCAATATTTTGTGTGTGTGTGTTTACTATGTGAGGACATGTATATGGGTGTGTAGTGTGGGTGCACACATGTAGAGGCCAGGGGTCAATGTAAGTTATCTTCCTCAACCCCTTCTCCACCTTTGTGTTTGTTATATGCAGGTGTGCATGTGTGCTGGCCTGGTAGGCACATATATCATACAGACGTTAAAATGTCTTCCTCAATCACTTTTATTATTATTATTATTATTATTATTATAAGGATAGGGTCTCACATGTAGCTCTGGCTATCCTGGAACTCAATAATGTAGACCAGACTGGCTTCAAGCACACAGAACTCCACCTGCCTCTGCCTCTCAAGGGCTGGGATTTAAGGCATGAGCCATTACACCCAGTTTCTACTTTATTTTTTGAGACAGAACTCACAGAACTAGGACCTTGCTGCTTTGGCTAAAATGACCAGCTAGCAGGACTGGAATCTGCCAGTCAAGGTCCCCAACCCCCGAGGTTATAGAAGCACACTGCCATGCCAGGCTTGTATGTGGATGCAGAGGATCCAACATCAGGGCCTCCTTGTGCTTGCAAAACGACTTTACACACTGAACCATCTCACAAACCCTTTACCTTGGTTTTTGAGACAGGGTCATACTATGTGACTTTGGCTGGCCTGAAACTCATTAGGCAGACCAGGCTGGCCTCTGCCTCCCTACTGCTGGGATTAAAGGTGTGCACCACCACACCCAACCTAAAACAGTTGTGTGTGTGTGTGTTCTTGAGAGTGTACTTCTGGAAGTCACAAAACTTATAGTTCATTCCTTCCACAAATGTCCCAGAGATCAAACTCAGGTCATCAGGGATAGTGTAGCAAGTTCCTTTAACCACTGAGCAGTCCCACCGAACTACAGGGCCTCATCTGGCTTCTCACACTTTCGGTGCAAGCAAGCACTTTACTAACAGCCGTCACCCCAGTCCATTGTATCCATCAATACTAACAGCCATCACCGTAGTCCACTGTATCCATCAATACTAACAGCCGTCACCCCAGTCCACTGTATCCCTTAAAAATAAAAATTTTATGAGTGTTTTGCTTGCATGTATGTCTGAGCACCACATAAGGTGCCTGTTGTCCCTGGTTGCCAAGAGTGTCAGCTCCTGGGAGTTACAATTGTGAGCTGCCATGTGGATGCTGAGGATTGAATCCTGGTCCTCTTAAGAACAGACAATGTTCCTAACCACTGAACCATCTCTCCAGTCTCCTAATGTATTCTTTTCCTAAATTTCCTAAATTTGTTTTCTCTCTTTGTCTCTCCCTTTCTCTTTCTGCATGTATGTGGGGGTGGGGGCAATCTCAGGTGTCATCCTCAGGAAATCCACCCACCTCCTTTGAGACAGGATCTCATTGGTCCAGAATTTGACAAAGGGAGCCCCAGGGATCCTTCCCAGCCCTGGGATTACAAATGAACACCACCATGCTGGGCTTATTTTTATGCAAATACTTTATCCATGCAGCCATTCTTAGGCCCTCATCCAATGTATTATGGATGACTAAGCATATATAGACTGAAGAGTTCTACCAAGCCTCAGCATAGCAAACATGGCACCCAACAGGGTTTGCCTTTTATCCTTCTCCCTCCCTTGCTAAAACCATTAGTTTACAGTCCTAAAGCTAACTTCCAAAATTCATTCCCTTATTTGGCCACTAACTCATTCCTGAGATGAAACATCAAAATCCAGCAATCAGTCAAGCTGGGTGGTTGTGGAGCATGCCTTTAATCCCAGCACTTGGGAGGAAGAGGCAGGCAGATCTCTGTGAGTTCCTGGTTTACAGAGCTAGTTCCAGGACAAGCTCCACAGTTACACAGAGAAACCCTGTCTTAGAGAACAAAACAACAACAAAAAACCCCAACAAAAATAAGCAAACAAAAAGGATCTAGCAATCAAAATTCATTATTTGGCTAATATGTCCAATCAGGACTTACCAACTCACCCTAGCACAGACTCTCCCAGCCCCCCACTTCCCTTTAAAAACTCCTGGGCCAGGCAGTGATGGCGCACACCTTTAATCCCAGGAAGGCAGAGGCAGGTGGATCTTGATGAATTTGAGGCCAACCTGATTTACAAGAGCTAGTTCCAGGACAGGAACCCCTGTTCTGGGGTCACACAGAAAAACCCTGTTTCGAAAAACCAAAAAAAAAAACCCACACACACACAAAAAAAAACCCCAACTCTTGAAAAAAACACCTGCTTGTTGGTTGCTTTCTGCTGCTACTGCTGCCTTTGCAGCCTCTCCACCCCACTGGCCCCTCTGGAGTAATAAATCACCTTTGTGTTGAGAATTTGCTGTCTGGATATGTCCTGTACCAATTGGGGTGGGGGGTCCTTCCCAACAGAGACACTTCTATTGGCTGATACAAACAGAACAAACAGAAAAAGGTACAATACTTTGTAGTTGCTACACAATATTTGAAATTGATTTTTTTTGTTTTAATTTTTGGTGACAGGGCTGGTATGTAGGCCAATTGGTCTTGAACTCTCAAAGATTCGCCTACCTCTGCTTCCCAAAACCTAGGATTAAAGGCCTGTGCACCTCGTGTAACTCAAACGCAACTTAAATTTCTGATAGTTTGGTAAGGGTAGGGGAATGACCTTGTCTCGAAAGAACAAAACAGTTCTCAAAAGAAAACGTACGTCAAACCTTATATTTTGCAGTAAAAGTTTAAACTGGGTGGTGGTGGCGCACACCTTTAATCCCAGCACTCAGGAGGCAGAAGCAGGCGGATCTCTTGTGAGTTTGAGGCCAGTTTGGCCTACAGAGTTACAGAACAGGCTCCAAAGCTACAAAGAAACCCTATCTCAAAAAAACAAAAACAAAACAAAACATAAAGCTTAAAATGCAAGTGAACAGTTGTCACAAATCAGTTGTAGCTCTTTTATTCTGGGTTTTCAAAAGGTCAAACATTTCCTCCCACACTCTAATAACTTGGAATTTACATTAGCTTTGTAGATTTACAGAGGGTTTTAACTGGCAAAGTCTAACTTAATCCATGAAAACCACATTAATATAAGCAGTCAGTCATTCAATCAGTGAAGGTTTTGAGAGGATTATTTGATACGGAAGTCCAAATAGTAATAAAAAGCAGATTCATTTTTAATGTTTCTGCTCCTTGGATTGAAGTCTTCTAGCTGTTTTGTTTTTTGTTTTAATTACCCTTGGTTTTTTTTTCCCAGCAGGATCCTTGCACCACTTTTCAGTATCAGTGTCGAAAAAGGAGTCTGCAGTATGTCACAGCCCAATTAACTACGTGCCCAGAAACCTGAAGCAGAAGCAAGGGCTATATCCTTTTCCACCAAAGAGGTTTATAATGAGTGACGCCAGTCAACCCAATTCAACGCTGATCTTTCCAGCTTCCAAACCGCCCTCGAATCGGGCTGCGAGCACGTCCCAAAGGCGCACGCATTTTAACTCCCCCAAACGAGAATCCGCGCCATTCACTTCAGTTTCTAGAGCTCTAAGATTTACCCAGAGGGCTTTGTGTTGAATCCATGGCAAAAGCGCATTTTTATACACACTTGCTTTGAGAGCATGGTACGCACATTTTCCTCTTATAAAGATAACTTGAACTGTTCACGGTGGCCGCGAGAACTCAGGTTTCCTAGCACCCAAACTGCAGCTCCGGTGACTCCTCCCGTAGCAAGGACGGAGGCAAAGGACTACAGAGCGGAGGATTCTGGGGGAAGGAAATGACATCAGGCGCAAAGCATGCTAGGCTCAGGCGGGTCGACTCAAGGTGAGTCAGCGGTGTGCAAGCCTAGGGGTTGTAGCGATGCGTGTCTGCGGCGTTTTCTCGGGTTGTCTGGAACCAGCAGCTGGTGCAAGCCCCGCGGAAACTCCGATCTAGAGAGAGTAGGTGGGAATCCGACAAGTCCGCATCAGTGATGCCTATACGGGGTTTAGAGCAAATCCTTTTATCTAAGGAAAACAGCTGAGGATTTGAGTATCATCTATGGGCCAGAGTTCAAAGCCAGATTGAAAGCCGCATCCGGAATTGGGAGAGCAGGGTAAATGGACATGCTAGAGGAGTTTCAGAATTGCTTCTGCGGCCATCGGTATTACCGTAGCTCAGGCTAAATTATAAATATTTTTTCTTTTTCCGGATATGGCAAAAAAAATCATCAAGAATTCTCCAGTTTCTTATAGTAAGTAAAAATGGGCTGTCTGTTGTTCCTTTTGAGGCTGGAGATCCACACTGTGTTAACCAGGCTGATCTCAGACTTGTCTCAGTGTTACTAGTAGGTAGGACTGTAGGTGTAGTGTGAGCTCTATGTATTAGTACTTACTTGTATTAAGAAACTTGTTAACCAGGACTACACAGAAAAAAAAGAAAGAAAAAAGAAAACAAAAGAGAGAGAGAGAAACTTGAGGCAAATTAGAGACATCAGAAGGGAGATTAGAGGTTAAGATATTTGCTTGTGTGGAATATGCATAGTTATTAACTCAAACTGGTAATGGTTTTAGATCTAGCCAGCCGGTAACCATGAGTGAATGGATGAAGAAAAGCCCCTTAGAATGGGAAGACTACGTTTATAAAGAAGTCAGAGTGGTAGCCAGTGAGAAGAAGGAGTATAAGGGATGGCTTTTAACTACAGACCCAGTCTCTGCCAAGTGAGTATGCACCTTATTTCTGGAAGTGACAATCCCGGGTACTGCCTAGATATCCAGTGTTAGAAGACAGGTTATTAAAGGCAGGTTATTTGCACATGAGAAGTGCTGTTTTAACTGGGTTACTGTAGCAAACTAGACAGCTATAGGAATAGAAAATAGACATTCTCTGGTGGCGCAGGCCTTTAATTCCAGCACTCGGGAGGCAGAGGCAGGCGGATCTCTGGGAGTTCAAGACCAGCCTGTTCTACAAGAGCTAGTTCCAGGACAGGCTCCAAAGC
>LOJH01042153.1:0-10936 GCA_001685095.1 Ellobius talpinus | reverse complement strand
ACACACACACACACACACACACACACACACACACACACACACACACACATTTAACTTTTACATTTTCAAACATTTGGATCAGGCATACACTTCAGAACTTTAAATGCTTTGTGGGGGACATTTATTTTAGCTTGAAGAATTCTTTCTTGTGATTGTTTCTGGAGAGTCTTCGGCAACTGCAATACTAATTCACATGTTCTCTTCTCTTCTTACACCTTTCCCTTGCCCCCTCCCTATTCAATTGACGCATAGGGTTACCAGTTTAAGGGTGCTCTCTCCTGTTAGTTTTAAAAAACAAGAATATCTGAAAGGATATTGATGGGGAGGAAAGGGTATGGGGCATTTTTCCCAGTTCCTTTTCTTCCAAATCCTTAGGTCTCCCCTCCCACTGTAACATTTCCTAAGAGCGCTATTATTCCTATATATATTTGATTTCCCCCAAGAGCAATGCTTCCCAAGGGTACCATTTCTGTCCCTTCCAAGACCTCTTCCTGTAAACCATGCAATGAAATGCCAAATCCAGCTCTGTGTTAAAAATCTATACTTATTCTTGATCCTTTTCTTCTAGAAGCGATGTTTTTGCTTGATGCAAATGTCTCTATCCATCTAACCTTTTGTATGGAATCTTTAAGCCTCTTCTGCTTCTCTTCTACTCATTTGGCATCAGACAGAGACGTTCTCCAGAACTTTGTCAATCATACCTTTGGATATTGTGGTAATTTTTAATCTAATAATTCTAAAAGTACAATGGGCTATGAGAATTTAATTACACTCTTGGTTTACTGTACATTGTGGTTGGAGGGTATCTGGAGAAAAACAACAGCAGGCCTCTACCATGCAAACTGTGTATGCACAAAATGGAAGTTGTGCTTAATGGTTCAAGCCTCGTCCCATCATCTCAGAAAGCTGAGACAAGAGGATCAAGAACTCAATTCTCAACTAGGTAACTCGGTGAGCTCACGTTTCAAAATAAAATAGACAAAACTGGGCTAGAAGAGATAGAGCTGGAGAAATGGCTCAGCTGTTAAGAAGCATGTACTGCCTTTCCAAAGCAACTGTACTCAGTCCCCAGCACCCAGGTCACATGGTAATTCCAGCTCCAGGGGATCTGACACCTTCCAGTTCCTGTGGGCACTAGACCCATACTCATCCACATAACTAAAAATAATAAAATAAATAATTTTAAATAGGTTGAGAATATAGCTCAACAGCAGGGCACTTGCCGGGCAAGCAGGAAGCTGTGTACAGATTCCCCAGTGCTTCAGTTGGTTAATATTAATTCAGTGTTATGCAGCATTAATACATTAATTACCAGCATTTGTAATGAAAACTAAGGATATGAATGGACCTCAAAATCTTACATTGAGTTGAAAATGAATAAATAAAGAGTGCAAAATACAAGCCTTGACTCGTATAAAATATTGCAACTAAAATGAATTTATTGTGATATAAATAAGCTGTTGTCTAGAAAAGATAGAAAAGGGAATTTGCTATAAATAAATACAGAGAACTTACTGCAATGGAGAAAATAATCTGACACCTGGAAAGAGCTCTGTGGTTGAATACATTTCTTGAAACACTTCAGCTCTACATTTATAATATATGTGCCTTCTTGCCTTTAGATTTTATCTCAGCTGATTAGATTTTTTTCTATAAAACTCGGTGTATTGGTTCAATAACAGATCAAGTAATATAAGGCAGCTCATAAAATAGGAGATGGGTCAGAAAGATAAAACACACCCAGTTTTAACTGTGAATAGATAGAGAAAATGGAAAAGTAGTAGCTGATATTGATTTAGTAAAAATTCCAGAGGACCAAAATAAAGAAATAGAGGAGAGGCAATAGTCCAAGAAATATGAAGAAATTTTCTAGGACCAAAGGAAGGAATAAAATTTTATATGGAAAAATGGAACAGAAATTTGAGCGAGCTAATTTATTTTCTTTAGGTGGAGTCTTAAAAATTCAGTGAAATGTAAAGTCTTACAAACTGGGAGAAGTATGAAGCACTGCATGTCGGTAAGGAAAAGATGGATGGGGAGTGAGGTTTCATCAGTGAGCAGGATGCCAGAGAATCTGAAGAAATGCCAACAGGCCATCTTATACTTAGAACGTTGTTACTAAAAACCAAATCGAAATAGAACGCAAAGTAAATAAAAATAAAAAGGAGAAAATGAGTTTCTTACTGAGAATCGATACAAACTTATAAACGATTTAATTTATTAAGAAAGAAGGAAAACATTAAAAATTAGTAAAGCCGGAAGTGGATATTTTAGCCCCGCCTCAAAGACTTCATCTCCCTGCACCAAGTTTGTGCTCTTCCAGTCAGGTCAAGCATGGTGATCCTTGCTGAAGAACCTAGGCTGGGAGCCAGAACTGAACCAAAAGGGAAAAAACAGGCTGGACCTGAGTATTTATCTCCCTGCTTCTTGACTGGGCAATTGATATTACCAGCTTTCTCACGCCCCTGCTGCCATAATTGGGGTTATGGAGTTATTCTCACTGCCACACCCTCCCCACCTGGATGGACTGTGCCTGGAAACCGTAATCCAAAACCAACCATAGTTGATTTGGCCGGGTCTTTGTCACAGCTATGAGAAGAGTAACTAAGACACCAGGCTATGCGCACATGTGCCGGCCATCATTCTACCATGTGAAAGACAAGGGTTTCAGATGCTAACGCTTGTGTCTCCCTACTTCACCCTATCTACCTCTCTGCAGATACAAGCAGTCTGTCACAATGCACCACAGGAGAAAACAGCAAACAGTATCGCATGTATTTCTGTTGCCATCAAGTTTACTTATAAAATAAAGCATTTCGTTTTTAGCAAAAAAGAAAAATTAAACTCACAGTACTATCATTCTGTGTTGAATTTTTAATAAAAATCTAACATATATAGATATACATACACATGAAGCGATAAATGCTATCAGACACGGCACTTTTCACTGTAAGAGCTTATAATACATCCTTAATGAGGGTGTCAAAGAAAACAGAAGCAAAATTTACGCAAATTGAGATTGGTCGCTTGTTTTGGATTATTTTTGGCCTACCATTTTGACATATTCTTCAACATGAACATTTGTTCAAAGTAAACAAGTTAACACACACAAGAAGAAGAAAAACACAGAGAACAGAAACAACAAAGAGAGTTCTCACTACGTTGTGCTAATGTTCATTAAGGTCTATCATTGCAGCCAGATGTGATGATAATGAGCAGTAGCAATGCCAGCCCTGGGGATACTGAGGCAGGGACCAGCCTGGGCTACATATAGTGATATCAGTCTCAAACAAAACAAAAGGATAATTGTGGTTCGCTCAACAGAAATTAAATCCATGAGTGTGGTTTTCAAACAAAATATTTCTCATTTCAAATAGAAACATTTGGATTTGCAGCCAGATTTTCTTAAAAGAGGAAGAAAATGTATTCTGATCCCAAATTCAACATCCTGTCTGTCTCTTTCTTTTAATTTCCCTTCTAAGAATAAAGTTTGTGTTGTTAAAAAAATACATCATCTTCTTTAGATAGTGCTGACATGCACTGAGAATTTTAAGCATGTTTGTTTATACACACTCTTTCCTCAGCCATCAATTTTTTTCAGATGGTCTTTGAAAAATAGAGGGATTTACATAATGGTACTATAGGCCACTTGTGTGGCATAAATACATATATCACTAAGTAAACATTTTATACACATAAAATACATACATAACACTAAGTCTTGCTTATACAAGCTAAAGTAAAGATAGTGCCTTCTGGCTTAGCTCAGAAATGTAATTTCTGTAATGAATCATTTTTCCTTTATATCCTTTCAAGTTGAGATCTAGACAATAAGATGAAATTTTACACACACACACACACACACACACACACACACTACAAAAAACGTAGGAATAACCACCCCATCAGAAACTAAATGAACCCCAAACCAATGAATGCAAAATAGTCAAACACCATAATCAGGGAAGTGATTTTTTATTTCAGCTGGTCCATTTTCAACATTCATCAGAGCAAGAGAAGGAAGCCTCCATTAGTGGATTTTATGGATGATAAGTAGATCTGCTTGAACACTGAGAAGCCTCCCTGGGTACAGTAATGTCATTACTCCCAGTTGCTGTGACTTCTAAAGGCTCACTGAGTCTCTTCTCCTTACCATGCCGGTGAGAGTAATATCTAAACAACAACAATAACAAATCTCTGCCTACTGTTGACTTAGGATTGAATGTTTTAGTCCACGAAGGAGAAAAGGTCAGGGTGCAAAATAGCAGAGCAGATACCTGAAGTTTTTGAAGGAAGATGAAAGCCTATTTCCTAATACAGGAGTTCTTATAAACATTTCTCCTCACAGAAGGAAAATGCTGTGAGGTGTGATATTATTTTGCCTGACTTTTCTTAATTCATTATTCCAGGCATTACCTGCCAAAAGCAACAGAAAGAATTACAGTTGAGAACAATACCTCCCCCCAAAATCTCTGAAAATATTATTTTCTTTTCTCTTCTCTCCTTTAAGCTTTCAGAATTTGGCTATCATTAGAAGTGAGTTCTACGTTCACAGTAAATTACCTTTCTATATCACCACTGTTTAGGTGATAAATGTGCGGGTTTCAAATTACTGCAACAGTTGTGTAGTTAATTTTATGCACTAGAAACTCTTTCAATGGGAATGTAATTTCCATCACACGTACATGAGGCAGAAATGTCTTCAGGTGTCCAGCACGTGCTCACTTAGCTATGCAGACATTTCATTCTAAGCAAACGCCATCAGACAAACATTTTCCTGAGAGAAATTAAGAAAAACTTAAAGAGAAACACTAAACTTCACCAATCCTTGAAAATGCTTAGAAATAGGATATATATATACATATATATGTATAAATCTTTTCCATGTGTAATAAAATGGCTTAGAAGGTCCTAGAAAATGACTGTTCAAGTGTAACTCAGAGCCCAAATTGTGAATTTTTTACTCATTGTTGGTTCAGTTATGAAGTTAAATACTGGTTGTAGCACAAGCTAAGGGTCTTATTCTACTCTCTGCACCATTTTTAATAAATGTGCAAAATTTCCAATATTTCTGATCATGATGTATTTTTCCATCATTGCACACGTGGGTGTGGCCTTATTTGGCCTCTTTAAATGACTATGCCTTAAAGAATAAAGCCCAAGATGGTTATTAGCTTATTATATTAAACTCCCACCAACAAACAAACAAAAAAAGAACAAAAAACGAGCTGCTCTTCAAATCTTACTTTTACTTTTGGACTCCGTTAAAAGACTTGTAAAGCATGCGGGCATCAGCTTTGAGAAGAGACAATTGTGATATTAAATTTTATTGAGATTTCACAGGTCCTGATTTGTGTATAGCCCTGTGCTCCGAGTTCCCACGAAGCAGTAAAACGTTTAAAATACTGTCTGTGCAAATGCAAAATTTATGAATTCACACATCTCTGGTTGATTTATGTGAAATAATAATGCACTATTTAATGCTTAAACATGGCTAGGAGCGATGCTAGCCTATCAAGATGTACAATGGAATAATAGATTTATAAGACGGATAACCTTCCTGCCTGCAGAAGCTTGTTTAAGGTGTTGTACAGATATATTAAACTATATGTAATTTTATACTAACTTAATGCTGTAGGCCTCTATTGCAAGTAATAAAAGATTACAGCCCTGGCATTTGCAATAATAAAATGATCTGGCTATTCAGCATAAGGTGTCTGAGGAGTAAAAAGAGATAAGTAACTTGCTTCAAACTTTTGTCCCTTTTTGTGCACAGCACATTGCAAAATATTTCTTTTGCCTTTATGTTGCCAACATAAATCCAGGGCCAAGTGTTTGCTCCCATCACACAGCAGAGGGGAGAGGGCTTTGCGAGCTCTGGGAGGATGGCAATCGGATGGTTTGGGGAGGCCTCCAGGCATCTACTTGGCTCCTGATTTGTTCAGAAAGCTGAAGATGGGTGCAGATAAATATAGCAGACAATAATAGTGGGAGATTCTCTGGTAGCTTACTCTGGTTTTTAGCAATTTAAATATATTTTCACATCTATTAATTTATTATTTACAGGTGTGTGTGTGTGTGTGTGATGCTCCTGGCATGTCCAGAACACTTCTTGCAGCAATAGGTTCTCTCCCTCTACTACATGATTTCTGGGGATCAAACTCAGGTTGTCAAGTTGGGCTGCAAGGACCTTTACCCACCATTTTGTTGGCCTATAAGTATGTTTTAACCTCAGAAGAAAAAACATAAAAAATGATTTTTCATTTTTGGATCGTTGTATAGCAAGCATTGTAATGCAATTAAGCAAGTTTTGATGTTCAGATGTGTTAAAAGAAGCATTAAAATATTAAATAGCTTAAAGTTATAATTGCTAGCATATAACACATGATTTTCTCTCAATGTTTAATCTTCTTCCATATAATGTGGTTTAATAAAGGACAAAATATCTACCTAAATTATAAAATTAAGGTGATAAGCATGTCTAAATATTTACATCCTTATGCAGTTTTGACTAAATTTAGCACGTGCATTCATTTGTCTCTATCCTATAAAGAGGAATTCAGCATGATCTTCTTAATCCAAGTATGATTTGTTGAGAAAATACTTGTAACAAATGCTGAATTTTAGCACAACCTCTTCAAAGGAATCGTATTTTTGTAAGATAATATTCTGATGTACCACAGTTCACAGTGATTAACTGTTTGTTAAGGGCAGTGGTTCTCAACCTTCCTGATGCTGCGACCCTTTAATATAGTTCCTCACAGTGTGGTGACCCCCCAACCATAAAATTATTTCATTGCTACTATGTAACTGTAGTTTTACTACTGTTGTGAATTGTAACGCAATCTGATATCTTGACCCCTGTGGAGGTCAAGAGCCACAAGCTGGGAACCACTAGCCAAGAGCTATGACGGGATGGACACCGGTGCAACTCCATTTTCAGTATGTACTTCAGAAGCTCCAGTTGCGATCCGTTAAAAACTTGACGACATTTCCAAAATGATCAGGAAAACTTCGTTGTACGTCTGTGTCCACACTTCCAGCTGGGGATGTAGCTCCCCAGTCATGACAGGAATGCCAAGTGTATGGATTTCCAATCGGCTATGTTTGCCTGGAAATTATCTGCTGGCATGTTCACCGTGAACTCCATGCCCTTTCTAAAAAGCTGAATTTCAACAGCTATTATTAATGGGGTTTTATCCACTTCTGTTCACCGTTTGCAGCGGGAACGCATATAACTAAGGCATGTCTGGGGGCTTGCATGCCCTGTTACGTGGGCCAATCCCTGTTGGATGATTTTCATCACTGCCCCGAGGCTGTGGACCCTAGATCCTGTAACCAGTTGCAACTTGCCAAAATATGTGGTCATTCTGACTTTGGAAAAGACTTGACTTGCATCCATTGCAACCAATTCCCTGCAAGAACCATCTGCTGACTTTCCCGGAGCCTTACCCTGTGATACACTACATCGCGAATGGACCGCTGTTGTAAAATAAGACGGGCGGGCCAAGACTGCTGTGTTTGCCAACCTCTGGTTGGCAAAGGGACACACATGCAGTCTTGTTCAGGAAAAGCGCCGGTCTGAGTACAAAGGGCAACCAGAAACCATATTAAGTTTGGATTGTAAAAGTGGACTGGCTCTTTTCAAATAACGTCCCTGCAGACACCACTGCCACCTCCCCAGACGCCACCAGCATTTTCTGTCATCGCAATGGGCTGAACTGCTACACAGTACTTTGCTTCTTTGTGTATTGTTTGGCTTCTCCCAACTGACATTTAAGCCTAGGCTGAAAGTGTCAGTCAGTCGGAGAGCACTTGTTCAGCATGCGTGAGGCCCTGGGTTCAAATCCTAGCACCTCAGAAAGCAATAAAATAGAAAATAAGAAAGGTGAGCACTGTGCACACGGGGACTAATCCTTGTGCCTGAGACCACACTTCGCACCCGACAGCAATCCATTCGGAAGTGTTCGCTAGCCAACCTCTTTCCTTCCTCTGCTAACTCTGTGGTCTTGAACAAGTCCTAGATTTCATTCCACCTGTGCTTTCTAGAATGATGTAATCAGACTGTGTAGTAGCTCAAGTTAAAAGGTTGTGATTTGAGTCGAATGTTTTAATTCCATCTTGTAGATCTTTACCTTTAAATTTTACTGTGCTCCTCCGAATTCGTTTGGATAATATTAATTTTTGAAACGTTTGGATAATATTAATTTTTGAAACACGGCTGGTTATGGCTATTCTGTGGAATGGAGCTGCACAAATGCTGACTTTTTCATTTTAACGATTTTCATTTGTCTTTAGTTGCGTTGGTTTTGAAGACTGAGTGGTTGTGCTAGCTAGCAGTTTTCTGTTTCCCAAGTCCAGTTTCACCCTCGCCTGTGACCCTAACTCAAAGCGTCGCTCCTGAGCCTACTGGTGCAATTCCAAGCTCTGCCAGTAGAGGGGGATGGACAGACACTGGAGGCTAAGCCCCGAGGCCTCCACCATTGTTGGCACACTGTGTTTTCCTGCCTCTCTTCTGCAATGTCAGCCAGGAGGGGATGTGCTAGGTACTAAATTACCCACCACGTTGCAGCAGCAGCCCTCCAGGCAGCATCGCAGTAAGCGAAGCTGGTGCCAGAGCCATCATCCCAGGCAGGCTGGTCGGCAGCCCAGTGTCTCCCTAGTGGTGCCTGTGTGCTAGCCCATTTTCCAGTACTTTCCTCTGGCACCCCAGCAAGAGGTTTCTTGTTTGTCCGTCATCTGTACCTCAGTAATCTTCCCCAGCCAGCCAGCAGCAGCCTCCCACACTCCTGATAATGAGGAAGGAACTCTGCTGTGTCCATCCTCCTTGGGCACTTGCCTGAACCACAGAGTAAACCCGGAACTCTCTGTTCTTGCGCTCTTAACTATTCTATTAACTGCTTATCAATGAACCCCGACTTACTAGTTTATAATTCTTGTGTGTTGGTGGTGTGTGTTTTATGCTTGATTATTTGTTTTCTTTTTTCACACAGCCTGGCTGTCTAGAGTCCGTGGTAGTATGGAACGCTTAATGTGACCCAAGTCTCACGATCTCAATCCTCCTGCCTCTTCCTGCTGAGGTCAGAGATGATGGGAGTGTGCCAGCACACCCAGCTTTATTTAACATTATACATAGTTTTATTCAATACATCCATCCCTAACTATATTTCCTTTTGTTGTTGTTGTTTATTTTTGCAGTGCTGAGTCCTCCTGTGTGCCAGGAACTGTGATCCCAGCCCTATTCATGATACACATATTCTTATTTTGAGTCCAGGTCTGACTGGCCATGATCTAACTAGCTTTTGGCAGGTCTTGAAGATGTGATCCTCCTACCTCAGTAACTCAAGGAGCTGAGGTGACAGACCAGGCACATCATGGGTTTTGTTTCTAATTCACTTGTTCAGATCATTTTGTGATTTCTGTTTTTTGAATGATATAGTGATTCTTTTAATAGACAAAAATATGTGTACTTTTACCCTCACATTAAGTTAGTGGTTGTGTTTGTAGTTTATGAAGATTGGAAATTGATAGTTTATTTTAGTCTTTTCATTACTTTAAATGCCAAAACCCTAAAATCTAAAGGCATATTGCTTAAACTTCTAATTTCACACACAATTATTTCTAAAAGAGAGAAATCTTTTCATGTGCAAACAAGAGAGACCGACTCTTAAAGCTCACTACTTCCTAGTTCCAACTTTCTTTGTACCAAAGGGTGAAAGCTGACCCTACCCTCCGTAGATTACAGCACTTGCCTTCCATGGGATACATCCTGTATGAGCCATCAGAGTCACCATATCTAAAGACAGCAGCAAGGGCACGATGAGGCTCCGCCGCATTCTAGTTGGAATACAGCTCCTGTACATCTTTGGGACATCACAAGCTTAATGCAAAACATGCAAAAAGCCATTATGCCATAATGATATTTTACCCATTTTAAATTCTTATATATTCCCTCCTTTAACACTCGAAAGCCAAGTATTCTGAGACTTCTCAATGCTGGCCATCTTGCTTTTTCACTGGTTGGGAGAGATGGTGCCACGTGACAAAACTGCCCACACATTTCCGTGAGTTTCCCAGGAGCTATGCTCAACCTCTGTAAGAAAAAGGCATGGCTGTGACTGGAAACAGCTATGCAAGCACCAAAGCAGCCTCCAAAAGAAAAGAGGTGACTTCAAAATTTTTCTTTCACTGCTTCTTATTCCATATTTGCAAAATATTGACCATGTTGAGAGAAGTGAGGTAATCAAAAATGCAGAATAACTACCACATTAAACCACACTAAATATTGCAAGCAGGATGGATGGAAGACATCAGGAGGAAATATCACACACAGGAGCCACCACTGCCTGATGTGTCGAGGGAAGAGAAGGATCTTACCTAGCAAGATTTCCTCTTATCTTCCTCATCTTCTGGTCATTTCACTCCTCCCCCTACAAGCTTCCTGACGCTTCAATGTCCTGGCCCAAGCCCCTCATTTTACAAGGGAGAGGGAGAGGGTCAAGTCAAGGTCAAGTCCAGGATGACATGATGGATTGACAGACTGAATTTTTAATACATTGAGATCTATAGTTCTTGTTATCAAAATCAGTCCAGGGGGACTGTGGTAGAGGCTGCAAGTGTCCGCCAAGAATCCAGCCTCCCCTGTCTTAAAACAGAAACCTGGTTTTCAGATGGCTACATTCATCACTTCTCAGATGGACATGGACATGTGATGATAACTAAACAGTTATGTGAATTCTGGGAATTATCATTAAAGATATAAAGTATGCCCCTTCATAACACCTGACTGTTTCTTGCTTAATCAGTTAAAACTAACCATCTGTCATCGTTTTTTTAAATTTTTTATTAAAAAATTCCACATCCTCCCCTCCTCCCATTTCCTTCCCCCCACTCCCCCTCCCCCTCCCTCTCCAGTCCAAAGAGCAGTCAGGGTTCC
>LOJH01042152.1:0-12506 GCA_001685095.1 Ellobius talpinus | reverse complement strand
GGGGCCTAGGGAGCTAGTGGTAAACCCGACTGGGTTAAATTCTAACGACCAGAACCAGCTGTCCCAACCTGGAATGATGGTCTGGGCTCTCTAGCCCCAGGCAATGGAGTTTAGCCCAGGGCTGGCGCCTCCAGTGGAGAGAAACAGGGAGCTTCGGGAGGAGCCACTAGGCATCTAGCCAGATCCACGGAAGGATCCTAGGGGCACGCCTGGAGCCAGGGGACCTGGACGAAGCAGTCACCACCGCGGGCGGCCGTTTAGCTCAGCCGCACAGGACCACTGACGATGGGTGATAAGGAGTTCCTAGGCAATCTGCTACTCTCAGGCCCTAGTCACCTCCGGCGGACGTGACCGCCGGATGCTGTGTGGCTAGTTGGGCTAGGGGCCTTTGCCCTGCCTTCCTTGGCCCTTTCTGTGCTGCAGAGTCACTGTAGATTCTGTTCCCCGTATCTGGAGATGTCCTTTGTAAAATAGCCCAAACTGTGGGGCTTCTCAAGCCACATTTTCTTTTGGAAGTGTCCAGCTAGTCCCTTTGAAACACCCCCTTAAATAAATCACATAGACTACACTGTGGGCGAGGCAACACAGCCCTCTTTCTAGTCAGTCCAGGGTCTACTCCAAACGTTGGGGCTTTGGACAAGCTATTTAACAATTCTGGACCTCAGTGTCCTCAACCTGTGGGGCAAGGGAAGCAGTCTTAGTGGCACCTCATAGTAGAGTTGTTGTGAAGAGAATCTGCTTTTACAAATAAATGCTTAGGCCACTTCAGTGCCTGCCACACGAGCCAGCTGGTAGGATTTGGTAGTCCCTTATTGGGAGGGGGCACCTCCTCGTTAGAGTCCCCACAGGTCTATTCAGAGGCATCATCAGGCAAAGTGGAAAGAGCATTGTTACTGTCACCAGAAAAGTTTTTGGTTTGGTTTTGTGGGATAGGGTTTCTCTGTCCCTGGCTGTCCTCCTGGAATTCGCTCTGGCCTCAATCTCAGAGATCCGCCTGCATCTGCCTCCTGAGCGCTGGGGGTGCTGGGATGAAAGGCATGCACCACCACTGCCAGGCAGTCCCCAGAAAAGTTAATGCAAAATGTCCTCACACTCTCTTAACCCTTTGTCCTTAAAGGTCTGTTTTGGCAGTGTGGAAGAGAGCCCTCCCTCTACTCCCTACAGGGTCTCTGTATCCCAGGTGGGTGGGCCTGGGGTTTAAGACAATCCTCTGTCTCAACATTCTAAGTGCCAGGATTGCAAGGATGAGCCTCCACGCCCTATGAGAGTGCTCTTTAATGGCTTTCATTTAGTTTGGATTAATGTCAAGTTCCAGCCATGGATCAGACATCATAGCCACACTCTCCCAGCAATCTTAGGGGATGCAATATAGATTTTCCAAAATACTGTTCTGCGGCCACCCTTTTAGATGATTCCAGGCTACCTTGTTCCTGGAGAGTTGGGTTAAAGTCAAGTGTCCTGCCATTGGTGGATCACATTTTACTGACACCCAAATGTAAGTACTGTTTATGTGAACAAGATTGACCAGAATCCTATTTAAGAATCTCCTTACTATCTATGCCTGGCACGATATGGAGATGTGTGGCAGTGGCAAAGAAGGGCCTGATGGGTCAACTATAACTCATAACATAGGTTGCTTTTTTCCTTTTAGAAGACAAGGCATTTCTCATACGTGGCTACTCAAAAGTGACGGCGATGGGCTGGACTCCTAGCAGATTCTTATCCGAGCTGTGCGAGCCAGGCGGCCAGCCCAGAGAAAGACAAAGAACACAGACACCTCTAAGGTTTGCTCCTGAGAGCTTGAGTCACCTCTGGTGCTTGCCTTGTACTGTCTCCAATCCCCTACAAACCCGGCCGACCAGCCTCTCTGAAACAGTTCCTCAGACCCAAATCAGAATCCCAGTTCTCGAGCGCCACCCGGAGAGTTCACATTTCCCCTCCTCCGAGGCCGCGTGTTGCGCAAGTGAGAGTCAGAGGGCCGCAGCAGCGGCAGTAGCAGCACAGCTCGGTGGCCTCCTCGTGCCCGCACCCTGCAGCACGTAAGCAGGAAAAGAAAGGCAAGAGTAAACCCACAAGAGTGGGGTGGAAAAGCTAAGTACAAACAACCCGAGGCAGGAGTGTGCAAGGAAGAGTAAGCTGCCTCAAGTAGAAACTATACCTAAAATATTCCCTTTGAGTTCTATTAATTAAAGGTTCTCGAAGGTGGAGCGCAACGGGGACTCCTGTCTTGACCATACCAAGACAATGTGCTTCAGCTCAGACCGTCCAGAAGACACGATTCATAAGTAGACAGTAGTACAGTAAGGTTCGCGTCTGCAGATTAACCTGTTCTCATCCTATTTTTACAGTCTCAGTGTGTTTGATTGTGGGGGAGGGGATGGTGCTTGAAATATACACGGTGAATCCGTATTTAACTGGGATACGTTCCCGTGGCTGTCTGACCACATTTGTTTGGTTCTTTGAGAATCCACGTTTTCTGGCCTCAAGAGGGGCACGCAGCCCTCATGGCTCCTCCCTCGGCGGTTTCCTGGCGAGGCGCCCATCCTCCTCTAGCACCGGGAACAGAGGCAGCCACATTAATACTCCCAGGCAGCCAGTTCTGACCTATACTGTCATTTTTTCCATCGGTCAGGATCAGGCTGGGGTGGGGGTAGCGCTCCTCCGAGGGGCTTTGCACGGATCGTTGGGTTTTCCCCGGCGAACTTAACACGGAGGCAAAAGGGGCAGATGGAAACCAGGCCTCGGCTGGCCGGGCGCTCGTAAGCGCCTCACTCGGCAGCTCGACGCAAAGCCAGGGCTGGATTTTCGAGGCCCGGGCCCGGCGGCTCCTCCGGGCTGGCGAGATCCTCTCCCCCAACAGGCTGAGCTAACACACTCTCCTAATTCCGCCCCCCGGGACAGCAGCTGTGCGGCGAAAGGGGCGGGTGGGGGAACCCACAACTTTCCCACCAGAAAAGTCTGTGGCGAACATGAGTGATGAAGACCCACCCCGATTCCGTGCACGTAGCGGCACAGCATCTAATCAGTGTCACTGCCAGAAATACGCTTCTGCGGAGGGCGACACCCCCGCCCCCGCCAACCTGCGGGGGAGGGGGGCTGCAAATGGCGTCTCCTGTCGTCCTGGACTCTGCTCGGCACCCGCTGCCGCGACCATGAACAGACGCTGCAGCTAACTGAAGTGCAGCGTCTGGAACACGAACATGCTGGGGCCCGGGTGTCCCTGAAGGGTCACAGTTAAAGGAACTAGCACGCCAGTCCCAGCTTCGAGGCTATTCTCTCCTCCCTCACCTCCGGAAGAGCCACCCTTCCTCAACTGGGGCGTGTGGGGAGGAGTACAGGAAACTTTGCAAGACAACTGTTCTGTGCCTTCGCTAGAGGACCGGGGGTGGCTTTTCGTCCCAGGCCAGCCCACACCACTACACTCTTCCCAGGTCTCAGCCCTGTGCCTCGTGGACTCCTCTAGAAAGAGGAATGTATTCCAGGCCATTGGCAAATGATGGCCACACCAAAGTGGAGAGTTCCCAAGGGTTCTGGCAGGTGGCCAAGTTTGTGTCCTTAACCCTCCCACGCAAGAGTATTTCGCGCCACTTTGAGCAAATGTGAGGCCCACTCCACAGGAGTGGTGCAGGTGGTTTCTCTCCTGCACCCCCCCAACCTCTAAATACTCCTGAGGAGGCCCAGAGTGGCTCTCCTCGCTCCAGGAGGGGCGTGTGTGTGAATTCGTGCGCGACACCGATTCACATCTTGCAAAGCCACTTCTGTTGCCCTCTCCCCGGGATAGCACTGCAGGACGCGCCCTCCCCCAAGCGTAGTGGGGTGCCCCTGCGACTCAGGCAAGGATGGCGGTTCCGGTCGCTCCGGGATTTGCCAGAGAGAAGAAAACAAGGCCAGTGACTACAAGAGCAGCGCCTCCCTGTTCGGGTCTCAGACATTCGCGTAATCTCCGCGTGGATCTGGCTCTTGCCAGGAGGGAGCCCCGCTGGCATCCCTCTGCCCTCACACTGCCCTCGGCCATCGTTCTCCCGCCCGGCGCCGCAGCACGCGGAGCTCGGAGCGCCCCGGATCCCACAGCACCCCTCCTTTAAGGCGCACGCCTCCCGAGCTCAAGCTCCGGGCTCCCCCAGCTCCCGGAGCCCCGACTACTCGGCTTCCACCTTAGGCTGCGAAAGCCGCCGCCCCGCGCCACCCACGCCCGGCCGGGCCCTTGTCTTAGCCGGGCTCCCCCGCCAGCTGCACGGCCACCGCCGCACGTGACCCGCCCCCGTCGCGGCTTCCGCTGAGCTGCCTGTTCCGGAGCACAAACAATTTCTGCTCTGACGCGGGGTCTCTGGGGCCCTGGCGTCCTCTGCTCCCTGCCCCCCCTTCCGGGTACGAGAACTTAAAACAACTCGCTGACCTTCGGGTGGACTAGCGCCGACTTCCACTGACTCCGGCATTCCGTTCGAACCCAGCAGCCTCGGCTTCTAAGATTTCACTCCACGCCTGGCTGGGGGGAGGGGGTGATGTCTCCGGGAGGGGGTGTCTCAGATCGAAAGAGCCACTTCACTCTCTTTCCCTTCCTCCGAAGGGAGTTTTTAGACTATCCGGAGGCTCTAGGGAAACTCGAGTGACCGCGTGCAAAGGACCCCTCCCTCCCTCTGCGTCCTGCACACCCCGCCTTGTTTTACTGTGACCCGATTTCCAGGGTCAGCGGCAGAAGGCCTGGCTAGCTGCGTCGGAAATACCAAGTGGACCGGGGAGTTCTGGGGTGAGGTGACTGTGGTAATACTGATGGCCTCACTCTCATGCTCTGTGCTAGGGCCTTCCTTTGCAGAGCTGGAAACTGAGGCACAGAGAATACGTAGTTATGCTGCTGGTTCTGTTACCTCCAAGTTAATGTGAGAATGTGAACCAAGCCAGTCCAGGTTGGTTAAGCAGCCTGTAGCAGCAGTCACCTTGTTATCCAAAGTCCAGACTCATCTAGAAAACAGTGTTCACTCGATGCCTATTATATTTGCATGGAGCATTGTTCTTAGCATTTTGTAGGCGCACACTAAGTATTGAGAGAATGGGTGTCTGAACAAACGATTGACAAGCTCATTGATGGCAAGTGATTTTACAGAAAGTACTAACCATTGTTCTTCCTAACAGGATTGTCCTGGTTGAATAAAACCTGCAACTCCCCCCGACCCATCTTTCTTTACCTTCCTTTCTTCCTTTCTTTTTTCTTTCTTTAAAATTTTTTTTTGTTGTTGAATGTTTCCAGGTAACAGGAAATCTTATTCAAAAATATATTAACTTCTCATCCCTACTGTTGCCCCCACCTCTACCCAGGTCAATCATCCTGGCAAGCAACTGAAGGCACATTCTCAAAGTTACTGATGCTTGGTCTCAGCCTACTTCTACACACACACACACACACACACACACACACACACAAAATTTGCTGTATAGACTTTCCATGCTGAGATACAGGAAAAGCTGCAGCTACAGCTGATATTTCTGGACATAGTAAGAAAGCTGGAGGATACACCCAGCAATCAAGGTTCACTGACTTCCCTTCTCATAGGTGGAGCTGGGAAATCTACTTAAAGATTGCAGTCAGGTGGCTATTTTATATTTTAGTTTTATGAGGCCGTCTCCCTCTGTAGCCCTGGGCTGGTCTGGAACTCATGACAACCCTCTTGCTTCACTGTTCTGGGTGCTAGAATTACCAATGGATATAAATTGCCACTCTCTCTGCAATGTGTTTCTTTTGTTTTTAAGATTTATTATTTTAAATTATGAGTATTTGTGTCTATGTGCGTGTCTATGTGCACACGAGTGCTGGTGCCCTCAGAGCTGAAGTGATGTGTCTGTGAGCCTTCTAGTATGGGTGCTGGGAACCAAACTCCGGTCCTCATACTGATGAGCTCTTACTTGCTGAGCCATCTCTCTAGCCTATGGTTATTTTATTTTAGTAAATTAAAGAGCACACTACCCAGCTTGGTCATGTGGCAGGCCTCACCAGCTGCGAGGTCACATCTTCAGGAAGACAGTCATCCACTTTTAACGGACAGTGCAGCAGTACTAGTCAGTGGGATGACATCTGGGATCTGGAGAGCTGCCATGGGTCTTCTATGCTTTCCTGTTCCTTCCGGTGGCCAAAGAAAGGATACAATTACAAAACATTCTCATATTTAAACAGTGCGGTAGAAGGCATTTTTATAACATATCACACCCCTAAATCTAAGCAATTAACCCTTCCGTTCCACAATCTGGTAGCTATGAAATAAGAGCAGATTTCACTTCTGGTTACCTGAAAGAAAACCTTCTCCTTTTTTTAGTAGTATCCTGCAGCATGTATGAATCAGAGCAGGGAATGGGAAAGATGCCTGCTCTGTTTCTGATTATTACTGTAATCCTCCCTCCTCCTCCGCATCTCACCCTCCCTTCCCACCCCTCCCTCTCTTTCTGACAGTTGTCTATTTTGGCTCATGTTCCTATGATTATTGACCGAGAAATAAAAATGTGTATTTTCTCTCTAAGTTACAACCCAATCTGGATTCCAAAGGCTGGGGTTCTGGCTGCCTCTTTTACAGTCTGGTCTGGAATGGCCAACAGAAACCGATAACCTCAGTCTGAGGCCTATCCAGCATTGGAAGGGTATGAAATTTTCCAAGGACTTCACCAGCTGATAGTAGTTGAAACCGCCCATGGAAAGGCACTCCTCCCTTGAGCGGAAAGGACACTGGTGAGCACTGAACCGGAGGTTCGAGATGCTAATTTGATTTATTATCTGTGTACAGCCTGGGGAGGAGAAAGTCTCATAAAAGTGTTCTAGGCTGGTCATTCTGAATGTGAGCGTTTATTTATCTGCAAAGCTGCCGAATGTCCCTGCAGGAAGTCACAGGCTCAGCAACCCCTGACTGCACAGACAAAAGTCTGCCCTGCACACAGGGCTGCTTTGATTGTTTCCAACAGCTTTGTGCTTTCCCTGGGGGAAGAAGAGAGTCACAGAGGCAGTTTTCTTCCTCTTTTCTCACGCTGCAGAGGAAGTGATGTTGTGGAAACAGTGGCATTGACTTGGCCAGCAAACCAAGTTAGGCAGGAGTTGGGAAAAGCTCCAGGCAAGGTGGCGGCACTCCTATGGCTCTACTGCTCTAGGACCTAGGAAACCTCCGCTGGCTTTGAGCATGGGGACTATGGGGTGTATACAGCTGGTGCTGGCATGAATCAAGGAAAGTCAGCAGTACTTGGAAATCCTTTCCCAGGGACCAGGATCCCAGAGGTCCTATGCGTGATTCTAGAGCTGTTGAGTTCGGTTCTGATTGGGAAGGAGAATAAAGCCGATAGTGAATTTATGGGCATATCTCATTCACTCTTTTATAAACTTTTACTGTTCTTGGGGGGGCGAAATGGCTGAAAAGATGACTCAGGAGAGTACTTGCTTCCCAATCATGAGGACTGAATTTCAGATCCCAGCAGCCACATTGCAAAACAGGGATCTCCACAACTTTAGGAGGATAGCTAGGGCTTTGTTGCCTTCCAGCCTAGCAAAGATGAAAGCCCCAGGTTCAGAAAGAGACCTTCCCTTAGAGGAATGGGCAGAGTGCTGGAAAGAACACCTGATGTCCCATTATGTCTTCCACATTCTCACGCATGTTTAAACACTCCTCCACACACACATGTGTTTGAATACCCTTAACAGACAGGCAGTCAGACACATAGACACATGAAAAAATTAAAATTTAATTTTCTTACAAAATATTTATTTGAAGCTGGGAAGTTGTGACAAACACCTTTAGCCCCAGACTTGGGAGGCAGAGACAGGCAGAGCTTAAACTACAGAACTAGTCTTGGTCTGCAGAGCTAGTTTTAGGATAGCCAAGGCTACACAAAGAAACCCTGTGTCAAAAAACCCCCCAAAAATTAAAAATTATTTGAGCTGGGTGTGGTAGTGCACACCCTTAATCCCAGCACTCGGGAGGAAGAGACGGATGGATCTCTGTGAGTTTGAGGCCAGCCTGGTCTACAAATCAAGTTTCAGGACAGCCAGAGATGTTACACAAAGAAACACTGTTTCAAAAAAAGCTTTATTTTTATTTTATGCATATGGGTGTTTTGCCTGCTTGTAAGTCTATACACCACATGCATGTCTGTTGTCATAAGAGGCCAGAAGAGCATGGTCAGTACCCTGGAACCGAAGTTACAGTCAATTGTAAGCCATCACATGGGTACTGGGAATCAATCTCGGGTCCTCAGCAACAGCAAGCAGCCAGTGCGCTTAACTGCTGAGCCATCTCTCCAGCACTAAATCTATTTTTAAAATCTATTCTATTTTCAGTGCTGAGGATGGACCCCAAGTCCCCACCAATGTTAGGGGAGCTCTCTATTAACATGCAACATGCCCCCCCCAGTTCTTCATTTATTCTTCCTTCATTTATTAGTTGCCAACTGTGCCAGGCCTGAGTGTACAGTGGTGAGCCAAAGAGGCACAGTCCCTGTGCTTGCAGGAGATGGAGGCTATGGTCCTGCCCACCATATCCTTCCAGCTCTCCTGCCTTGATGTCTGACTCTCAAGAACATAAACAAACAGTTCGACCTTTTTCCAAATTCATCTCTATCTCTCTCTCTTTTTTTTAATTCACTGATAGGGATAAAAACACTGTAATAAATTCCTCCCTTCTTTATTTTATTTTGGTCCTGGGGACAAAAGTCACATATTTACAATGTTTACTATGTATGCACTCTAACACTGAGCTATATCCTCGACTCCACTACCAATTCCCCCAGTCTCTTAATTTTTTTTTACATTCCAGTGTGTGTGTGAGTGAGTGTGTGTGTGAGTGTGTGAGTGAGTGTGTGTGTGTAGCAGAACACTCACATGCAGTCAGAACATAACTAATGAGAGTCAGTTGATTCTCTCCTGTCATGTGGGTTTCAGGCATCAAACTCAGGTTGGTTGTCAGGATTGGCGACAAGCTCCTTCCTTTACCAGCTGAGCCACACCTCCCCCTCCCCCACCTTTTTTAGGTTCCCCCCTCAAGGTTTCTTTGTGTAACAAACCTAGCTATTCTGGAACTAGCTCTGTAGACCAGGCTGGCCTTGAACTCAGAGAGATTGGCATGCCTCTCACCTCCCACATGCTGGGATTAAAGGCTTGTGCCACCACTGCCCAGTTCAGCTGAGCCATCTTGCTGGCTCCCAGTCCCTTCACATCCTTTCCTCCTCTTCCTCTGTCCTTTACTTTCTCTTCTGAAACAAGGTCTTATGGGGCATAGTGGCACATGCCTTTAATCCCCAAACTTGGGAAGCAGAGGACAGTGCATCTCTGAGTTTGAGGACAGCCTGATCTATATAGTGACTTCCCAGTCAACCAAGGTTCATAGGAAGATCCTGTAGTGCTGGCTGGTCTTGTTATTATGTAGCCCAGACTGGTCTTGAACTTGAAGCAACTCTACTTCAGCTCCCACGTACTGAGGGTGTAGACAAGAAGCACCACACATAGCCTTTACTGTTGTTGTTTGGATTTTTTGTTTGTTTGTTTTTGTTTTGTCTTTAAACAGGGTCTCTCTAGGTAGTCCTGGCCATTGTGGAGCTCAATATGTAGACCAGGCTGGCCCTAGAACTCACAGAGATCCTCCTGCCTCTTCTTTTCAAATGCTGGCATCAAAGGTGTGCATACCATGCCCAGCACATCTAGCTCCTCTTAATTAAAATAATCTACATCTAGTTATAGCACCCACTACATTATTACTGTATTATCCAGGCTGTGCTCCAACTCGGCCGTATATCGCAAGAGATGTATATCCCAGGATTGTCTGCAATTTGTGGATTTCCATCTTAATTTTCAATTCATTCTTTTTATTTGTTTGTTTATTTTGATTGCTTTAATTTTTTAAGTCATGGTCTCTTAAGCCCTTGAACTTGATACTTAGCTGTGAATGACATTGAATTCCTGATCCTCCCAAGTGTTGGGATTATAGGCCAACTCTACCACACCCAAACTGTGTTTTAAAATCCCTGTCAGCTGGGCAGTGCTGGTGAATGCCTTTAATCCCAGCACTCAGGAGGCAGAGACAAGTGGATCTCTGTGAGTTCGAGGGCCAGCCTGGTCTACAGAGTGAGTTCAAGGACAGGCACTAAAGCTACACAGAAAAACCCTGTCTCAAAAACAAAATAAAACAAAAAATCTCTGTCTATGGTATTCACTGCTTTAAGTGATATTTTTCTATCGGCTTAGCAGCTCTACATGAATCTACTGGTATTTTAATTATCTTCTGCGGCCCCATGCCCCCCCTCAGTCAGAGCCCCTCAGACAACTCAGGCCTTGACCTAGTAGTGTTTCTGGTCCCTCAGCCCTGGCTCTTCAACAGCCTCGATATGTGGGTTTAAAGTCTCTACCATTCTATTTATCAATAAGACTCAGTAGTCAAAGGCTTCGGTGAAAACCTTTTAGCTCGGAGAGACTGAGTAACAACTAGCCTACTTTGCTTTTTGGGCAAAGACACCACAAGAGACATGTCTTTTCCCTCATTCCAGAACCAAGAGGAAGCTCAAACTCTCGTCCCCACCCTTTCCTTCCTGGACATCTTCTCTATCAAAATGGTTGGCTTCTCTATGACCAATTCTGTTGAGCTAGTCACTGGCTCCGCCCCTTGATTCAAGGTATAACTTTTTTGGGCAGTCTCAGGAGTGTCAAGGGTGCGAACAAAATACCCCACATTTAAAGCTTAAGCACTGGAAACAGCAAGAAAGGGAAGAAAGGGGAGCTGGGGGTGCCACTCCGTTGGTGGAGTATTAGCTTAGCATGCACAACACCCTAAATTTGATTCCCCAGAGCTCTTTAAAAAGGAAGAGAAGGGGGGAAGGAAGAGAGGGAGATCACCTCTCGCAGAGCCAGATCCTGAGAAGGTTTCTCAGAAGCCCCACCTGGAGCTTTCTCTTGCCTTATTGGCTGCCAGGGAGTGGCTGAGTATCTCAGTCATCAAGAGTTGCTAACAAGTTACTGTAGGTTGGGAGGGCTTCAGTTAAAACCATCATCTATCTATACCTCACAATTCTTCAAGCTGAGAAGACCACGGTCAAGGCCCTGGCAGGTCTGGTGTCTTGTGACGGCCCATTTCCTGGCTTTCTTCTCATTACGTACTCCTGTGGGGGAGAGCAGAGAAGCAATGCAAGCTATCTCCTAGCTTTTTTAGAAAGTCATGACTCCTATCCACGAAGGTTCCACCCTTGTGATCAATTCATCCCCAAGAACTCTACCTCCTAATGCCATGACTTTAGGGGTTAGGATTTCGACATGAATTTTGAAGGGCTAGTGGTAATCAGTCCGTGGCATTGAGAAAGGATGTCTTTTGTCTTGGGCACACGGCTGCCTCTGATTAGGAGGGAGGAGGTATGGATACTGGTTTGGTTGCCTGGCCACCTCTACTTTAACATTCAAACAGTATATAACAGACTCTTAGTTTTCTGACCATGTAACAACAAATACCTTTAAAAAAAAACCTTCATTTTATTTTGTTGTTACCGTGTGTGTGTGTGTGTGTGTGTGTGTGTGTGTTGGCTCAGGATTTCACAAAATAGGGAGTCCAAGATCAAGGTGGGAGCATCCAGTGAGGTGAGCAGGAGGCCTCATCCTCCAGAGACATCCCTGCCAGAAGCAAGACTTGATCTTCTAGAGTTGTGGTTCTCAGCCTTCCTACTGCTGTGACCCTTTAACACAGTTCCTTATGTTGTGTTGACCCCAGCCATAAAATTAATTTTGTTGCTACTTCATATGGGTAATTTTGTTACTGTTATGAATAGTAATTTAAATATTGATATGCAGGATATCTGATATACAACCCCTGTAAAGGGTCCTTCGAACTCTAAAGGGGTTGCAACACACCTGTTGAGAACCAGTGTTCTAGGGAAATGCCCTCCATCGAAGCTATATGACGTCTTGATCTGGACATCATTCAGAGACTTACAAACACACTCAGATTCAAAAGCAGAGCTGCATAAGAAAGATTGGTAAACATCAGTCATGCAAGCATTTTGGAAACCAGCTTTCATAGTGAACTACTCATGTGTGCTTGTATCTTTAGTGCTGGGGAGGTGGAAGAGATACAATTACATGAAGGGGAGTGCCCATTCCCGATCATCATTGCAACGGATGTAGGAAGCCCTGAGGAGACAGCAAGATACAGAAAGGTCCTGGGAACTTCAGCATCTGCAGCACATCTGAGAGCTAAATCCTTAGGCTTTGGTTGTCAAATCCTACTACTTGCCAGGTACAGTGTGTACATGCTTATAATCCCAATGCAGGGAGGCAGAAGAAGGAGGGTGGTCTTGAGTTCAAGGCTAACCTGGGCTACATAGCTAGACCTTGTTTAAAAAAACAAAAACAAACAAAAACAACCCCCTAGTCTTGGTTCAAATTCAACCTCTTGAATTTAGGAACAGTCTCTTTTCCTACGTGGGAGTTACTATAATTCCCACACAGCAGCTTGATGTAGGAGGGTCTTCTGTCTATCTGTTGCTTTCATTGGTTAATTAATAAA
>LOJH01042149.1:0-14256 GCA_001685095.1 Ellobius talpinus | reverse complement strand
AAAGAAATGGATGAGAAGAATAACAAAAAGTTTGAAGAAATGAGTAAATCCGTGGGAGGTCTGCATCCCACTCCTTCTCTGAAAGGCTCAGGGATTCCTGAAGACAGAAATATCATAAAAGCCAGAGGGAAACGCTATTTCCCGTAGGAAAATAGTAGCTGCTGGGCATGACAGGGCCATTGCACTTGTAAACTCACGGCAGCTGCAATACGTGTATAAGACCAACACACGATCAAGATTAAACCAGACCAAATCCCAGCATGGACAGACAAGGGGTTCATGAAATCCTGCCCCTTAGGTAAGGAGCTATTGGGGGAAGGAAAGTGGTTTTCTTAAGGAATGTGGTTCCTGAGAGGCTACCCATGCACCACTAGATCATCCTATACCCACACACATACAGATAGCACTTGGTAGACTCGATGTGTGAATGAGTGAAAGAGAAGGGGGGGACAAAAAATAGCACATGGAATTGGAAGGGGAAAGTGGAAAGGATAGGGAGGAAATGGGGGACAGGGGTTTGGGGGTTTTGGTAAAAATGCATTATATACATGTACAAAATTCTCAAATAATAAAAACAACTTTTAAAGCAAGGCTAATTCTATGTCTGGATTAGGTATATGTCACAGTTCCCAAAGCCACCTTTATATCTCCATCATGGAGTCAGGGTCAGATGTCATTATCCATCCTTATTCATTATGATTCTCTTAAACTCTTGCTACAGTTCACACGCTCATTTTATTTGTGTGGTTCCCATGGGCATGCAAGCTTGTGGTCTCTTGTCTGAGCATATGGAAAGGAGAAAGAACTTCCATGTCCTATCTTCTCATGAATCAGGTGCATTCCTGGCCACTGGACTTAAGGTGCCCCCACTGAGTTATGAATTGGGTCATCTTGACCATGGATAAGGCATTTATCAATTATGGGTCTCACTTTCCCCATTTCCACAGAGTAAGATGTGTGTGGTGCATCCCAAGGTCCCAGTTCTGATGATCACTCTTCGGGGACAGGATCGTGGTTTACTACAACTGGCCACAACAGTCGCCCTACTGGAACTCAGGTTCTCAACCAATAACTGAGGACAGAAGGTGTGCATGGCCTTAGAAGAGGTTCAGAGGCTAGGGAGGCATTAGATAGAATTGAAAAAGTGAACTTTAAGAAAAATAATTCAAACAGGACTATTTTGTGCACTCTGGAAACTTACTCTTACCTGATCTCAGTGAGAGAATTGAAGTTTCCTTTTCAGCATCTATGCTCAGTTCCCATCAGACTTTACATATAACCTTTATCTGCCCGTGTCCCTTTTCCCTTCTCTGTGGGACTGTTGATTCTGCTGTGTAACTACGTAACTATGTCCCATATTCTTTACTCCTCTCCCTGACCATCACCAAGGGACAGGCATGTGAATCAAGCACTATAATTTAGATTTTCTCACCTGAGAATCTGAAGCAATCTTTCTAGTGTAAAGTTTTCTTCCTTCCTCTCTTCATTCCTCCTCCCTCCTCCCTTCTTCCCTCCCTTCCTCCCTCCCTTCCTTTCCTTTCAAGCTGGAAAAAAGTGGGTGAGTACCTAAACCCATGATACCCAATATATCAAATTCTCTTTCCTAGAAAAGTACATTGATTTTCCCATGTTCCTTCAGCTTCACTTGATCTTAGCCAAAGGGCCAAGAAGTAATGTGCCTTCCTCTATCTTAACATGAGATTGGTAACATAGAAAGAGTGATAGCTAACATTCTCAGGGCAAAGTGCTGTCTTGGGATCAGATGGAGGAGGCAGCTGTAGTACATGTTGGGACTGTGCTTATAAAGGAGGTGGAATTGATTTCTGCTGTTACCAACAGGCCAGACCATCCATCCACTCTGCTCTACTCTTCAAGCAACACACAGTTTTCTATGAATCACCATTTTAGGACTCTCACACTTTCTGCTCTTTAAGCTCTCCTAACTCTCTGGGAATGACAGAAGTGAGGGCTTCTTTAAGCATGGGACTGCTCTCTCTGGCTTCTTTGGAGTTGATTCACTGCCTAGAATGTGGACAAGTCTTCTTCAAAGTCTCAGCTGAGCAGGCACAGGAGTGCCTTGGTGGTCGACAAGGCAGTGAAGTTCTGTCTACAGCTGTGCTCACCATGGAGAAAACAGATCTGAAAGAATGCATTTGCCTAGGAAAGGAGTGACAAATAATATTTCTCAATTATGAATAAGACTTTTTCTTAGCTTGTGAAATACCATGTCTCTCTGTTTCCACAATGTGTAATCCTACTGTGGCTGGGAGGCATCCAAGAGAAAGGCTGGCTATATGATGACGTCTATTCTCCCACAACAAACTCACCCATTCAATGTATAGGATTCTATTTTTCTGCACTATACAGCCAAGTTTAAAAACAGAGACTTTCCTCCCTTTCTGGGAATGAAAGTCACATAAGCCGATAAAATAGAAGCCAAAGGAGTATGGAAGCCAAATCACAAGGGAAAGGAGAAAATAGCTCAAGACAAATAAAAACAACACAACACACTGATTTATAGAATTCAGCGCAATAGGAAATGCATAGTTGCAAACATGTTAAGAAAAAAACAGAAAGACTTTAAACCAGTTTACCCAACTATATAATAAAAAGAAAGTAGAAAAAGAAGTATAAATTAAGCTCAAAGTTATAAAAAGGAAGGAAATACAGTGTTCATCACCTATCCATGGAGGACACAGAGAAAAATCATAGAGAAAATTAAATTATTCTAAATTTGATTTTTCCTATACATATGTAACTGTGATAAATTTTAAGTATAATTTAAGTACTATAAGAGATTGACAGTAGTCAATAAAAATATAGTTACAATATATGATATAATAGAAGTTCGGTGAATGCAGTGGTCTTCCCCAAAATATCTTGTGCTTTTTTCGCCCTTCTTTCGATGAGGTGAGATGATGGAACACCTAAATGAGGAAGCATAATGAACAACATGGTGCAGGTGTAGTGTTGCCACACTCGGCTACTGCACAAGAATAACTGTGAAGAGAGTTAGCAGATGGGCAGAACAGATATGAGTGACAGAGAGATGCTTCACACTCTGGGCAGGAGAGGGAAGTTCAACAGAGATTATATCAGTCTATTCAGAATAGTGCCTAATTTAAAAGTTTTGAATTGTTTATTTTTGGAATTTTCTATTTTCTATTGTCATACTAGTGTTGGCTCTGGGCACTAAGACCATGAGAAACAAACCACAAATGCTAGGGTATGGGCCTCTGAACCAAAACTTAAAGCACAATGGGGTAAATAAGCAAAGTCAACAGTTAATTTAAAAATATGAACAAAATTGTGAAATCATTAGCCAGCTTAAGGAAAAATGAAAGAAGACTCAAATAACCATAACCAGAAATTAAGTGGTCATTGCCAAAGTTTTCAGATATAAAAGAGAAAATTATGAGTAATCATATGTCAACACATTGAATAACTTAGATAAAGTGAATAAATTCCTAACAAAAACACACCTCTTAAAACTGAATAATAAAGAAATAAAATATAAATATCACTCTCCCACAGAGCTTAAATCAGTCAAAAATTCCCCCCAACAAAGTCCAGAATCATATATATATATGCCTTCACTGGACAAATCTACCGAACATTTAAAGAATTAAAATCAATTCCCCACAAATTCTCCATAATGTTAAGGAGTAGAGACCACTTTCACACTCATGTTATGAGTCTAGCAGTTTAAAAGGAAATGGACATAATCTTAAAGAAAATCCCAGACAAATATCCCTAAAGAATAGTGATGAAACAAATTTCAACAAAATAGGAGCAAATAGAATTCAAAAGCACATTAAAAAGATCATATACCGTGACCAAGTGGTAGTTGGCTCTGAAATTTTAGAACGTTCAGTTCACCATCTGATAATCAATCAGTGCAATATACCACATCAATAGAATGAAGGGGAAAAACACATAGTCATACTGATGCAGAAAATCATTTTATAAAAAGGAACACCTTTTTATAATAAAAATACTCAAACTAGCAACAGAAGGAAACTAGCTCAACACAGGAATAGACTACATATAAAAAGCCTCTGTCTCACATTGTATTCAATGGCGAAGCTCTGAAAGCTTTTCCTTTCATTCCTTTTTTTTAATTCAACAGCAGTACTTTATTTACATTGCTGCATTCTTCTGGGTTATCAAAACAGGAGCAAGGCAGGGGCTGCTACTCTAACCACTGCCCTTCAACAGTGTGCCAGAGATTCTAGCCATGACAGATAACAATCAAAAGGAATGACAGATGTCTTAAGGTTTTTATTGCTGTGATAAGACACTGATCAACTGAACTTGGGAGGGGGCAGGGTTTATTTCATCTTAGAACTTGTAGTCTATCATTGAGGCAAGTCAGGACAGGAACCTGGAGGGAGGAACATCAGCTGCAGTGGTGGAATGCTTCTTACTGGATGGTTCCTTGTGGATTGCCCAGCCTGCCATTTTATATACCCCAGAACCACTTGCCCAGGGGTGGGATCACCCATAATGAGCTGGGCCGTCCTAAAGCAATCTCTAATTTAAAAAAAATACACCCACAGGTTCCCACACAGGCCAGTCTGAGGGTGGCATTTCCTTTACTGAGGTTCTTTCTTCTGAAATGACTCTGGCTATGTCAAATTGACAAAAAAAAAAAAAACTAGCTAGGGCAATAAGCATCCCAAAGCCAAAAAGAAACAAAATTATCTAAATTTGCAGCTAGCATGATCTTATGTGTAAAAATATAAAACATCCACAGCACTGCTACCAATAAATAAATGATTTTAATAGTATTTAAGAAACAACTTAGACATAAAACCTAGCTATAATTTTATAAACTAATGATAATTGAATTCCTGTAGAAGCTTCCTAAGATACATACCAATACACACACGAAAGGAGTTTAAGTGGAGTTACCGATAGTGGGGAAATAAACCTCCTGCTATACAGCATGGGCTAACCAATAAAAAAGCCCATTGCCAGGAATGGGTTACATCTTTTGGAGTTGTTGGTCATTAAGGTCTCATAGACTGCCCTCTCCCAAACATTGTAGGTGACTGACAAGGAATGTTCTTGGTTAACCTATAGATTTTGACAGTAAGGCACTATTGGTGGAGACACCACATACTTGAGTCACAGAACATAAAGAAATCAAGCTGTGCTGACCTGGAAGCTTCATCCCTACTGGGTAGTTTTCATAATACTAGAATGTATTATGCATTCCATAAAGGGACAAAAGTCATCACCAGTCTTTCCCAGCTGCTCATGCTGAGAGCTACAATAATGACTGCTCTAACAAGGCATACCCACGGGTGCAATAGTGGCATGAGATGCATGTGTTTAAAGCCTGTTTTACAAAATAAAACCCATACCTGCCACTGTCGTTAGGGCCAAGACCCTATAGCCAGAAGAATATAGCCAGACTGGAAGAGGTAAATATGGAGAGAGAAGGCGGAGTCAGGGAGAAGTTATATAGCTGCCAATGGAGAAAGACACCTCCACTGGAGCCCACCAAAACTTTGCCAGTAGGCCATGACCTCATAGTGATGCACAGATTAATTGGAGATGGCTTGGTTTAGGATGTAAGACCTAGCCAATAAGAAACTAGAGTTAATAGGCCAAGCCGCGATTTAATTAACAGTTTCTGTGTGGGAAGCTGGGAGTGAACAAGCAGCCTCCTCCAACATATCAGAAGAGGATTAAGTTCTTTGAAAATATGTAGAGGCTTAGATTGGATTATAAATAGTTTTTTAAATACAGCTATATGCCATGTACAAGATACATGCCTAAAATATAGTAGCAAGAAAAAAGTTCTGTCTGGCAAATTTATACCAAGGAAAAGCTGATAAAACAATATTGTTGTATTAAAGTTTTCAGTTGTGAGCAATGGAAGCTCTTCAAATTAAGGAAGACCAATTTAAAAACCCTTAGAAGAAAAGGCTGCAAGGACAAGACACCAAGGGGTCTGTACATGTTCCTCCTCAAGTCTTCAACTGAATATCTATCGGTACATTTATTGAAGCCACTCCTGGAAGCCATGGGAAAATAATTACAAAAATCCACAGGAGATACTCATACAAGAGCAGGAGCAGTTTGCGTTGCCAGGCAGAGCAGCAAAGTCTCAATATTCACAGGATGTCAGAGTAATCAGAAGTAATCAATCACGTGGAAAAATTAGCCGCAGGTTAAGTCTGCTCTGGTCCTACCTAACAAAGCTTGAAAGCGAAGTCTCCAAAGAATCAAAATGTTTTCAAGTAACTTAATTGCATCCTAGGATAGAGCTCAAGAATATTTATAGGAAGTAAAAATATCTATGGAGCTTCAAGTTGTGCGCAACTAGCAGCTTTCCTTCTAGGCAGCTAATCTTTACATATGCCCACGGAGATGTGCGCTGATTTATTGCAGCAATTGAGAAAAACTAGACTGAACTCAAGGGTCCATCAATAAAGCAATACATAATTAAATTGAAATATATTCACACAATGGGATATTATAACTCATTAACAATGAGTTGGATCTATATATTAACATATTCAAATCTCAAAATAAATATACTGTAGACTCTTTGGGAGAAAAATTAAATGGTGCTGGTGATCCTCTATGTAGATAGCCAACTAAGATATATTGAGTGACTGTATGCACTGAGCCCTGTTAAGATGTATTATCTCATTTAATTCACCAACTTTTCCCTGATAGGTGGTGTAACTGAGGGGCGGAACCAGCAATTACAGGAGCTCGTTTGCTTATTTCTTTATTTTCTTTGTGGTCCAGGAACTCTGCTGTCAGATTCCCATGTTATAGTGCTGCACACAATCCTGAGGGTCAGACGAGGTGACTCTGGCTCTGTGAACTCAGGAGGCTGGGAATGCTGACTGCTGTCATTTTCAGTCTTTAAGAAAGCAGAACAGTTTGATAACAGGTCAACATCGGTTGGACTCAGGTGGTGAATTTGGACTGTAACTTGATTACCTATGCTTTTTAATAAGTTTCAATTACCTTATACTGAAATTTCTTAATTAAAAATCTTTATAAAAGAGGTGGGAAATTTTATATCGCTGATTAGATGCCTCCTGGGGGAAATAAGAAAGGCAGCCCAGAGGCCCTTCTCCTTGTAAACGGAAGCCTTCTCTGACAGATTGTCCTTATATATATTGGGGGACACCTAGCAGGAAGGCTCTTCGTTAGATTTGAACCTTCCTTTCTTGCACTTCCTTTCTTCTTCAGACCTCTGTTCTGGAGAAGGGAGGGGAGTAGAGGTCCCAGAGTCTGTGACCCGTATTTAGTGGACAGGTCCAAAATATGGCCATTTTCAAGTAGTGTGTTTCCCTGTCACTATAGGAAAGGAGAGGCTCTTGGGACAATATGCTGTATTTTCTGGTCCAAATCACAAGGAGAAAGGTATTTTCTTGCTTCAGCCTATATGCCTGGAGAAACTTCTGGAACAGCCATGGTCATTCCCTATGGATTCTAATGCCCATAACTATTGTTTACAGACTACCCATTTTCGTTTCTCTCAGACCCTCACACCCATACTTATTGCTTCCCAACCAACCATGGTCATTTCCTTCAGGCTCTAACACCCTCGCACACTGTTTCCAGATCAGTCATGGCCACTCATCCCAATATATATTGCTTCCTGACCAGCCATTTCATGCCCCTCAGTTCCTCATTATCAACATGCATGGTGTATTATCATCATGGCTACTGTGATGACAGGAACGCTGTAGGAACGGCTTGCTGGTTACCAGGCTGCATTCTCCTGCATTCTCTTTATGCATGGTTGGCACCTGAAATTTAATCCAGTGGGTAAGGACTCATAAAATGAAGGGATTTCAGTAACAACAGAATATAGATTCTTATTCTATAAAATTTTAAATGAAAAAGTCGTCTTGTTTTAGAGTTTCTTTCAACATGGAGAGATATTCTGGTTGCCTGTAGTCAGGGAGTCTGTGCCAGTGATGTATAGTAGCCGTTAGAGACACCCTGGGCCATTACACGGGATGTGAACAAAGCAGTTTGGGACCACTCATGAAGCCTTTCCTGGAAGTTCACATGTTTACCTACCCTTTGCTTTGCATCTTTTTACACTGATTCTTCAAACTTTTCATATCTAGGTAGCAAGAATGGTGTGTACATGTTTTGAGGGAGGGGGAACACAAGCTTGAAGCAGAAAGGCCTAATAGATACCAAGAGCCAGGTTTGAACTACAAAGTCCCGTCATAATGTGAACAAAAGGCCATGGAAAACTTCTGTTGTGTGAAGGTTGTCAGGCAGACGGGTATTTGATACTAGCCAACATTGTTGAGTGTCCACTGATTTCCAGCTTCCTACTAGCATAGGAGTCTTCCATGGGTCCTTGGAGTCAAAACTCTTAGCATTGAATGAACTGCTACAGTATGGCTAAATAATTTAGCTCCGTTGAGTTGTAAGATTCTGTGGTTAGAGTGGCTCTTCCTGAGACCAAAGGGAGTTCCACACAAATGTTGGGGAAATGAAAAATCAAACCATAATAAGGAACCGAGGATGCAGCTTGGTTGTAGAGTGCTGCCTAGCATGTGCTAAGCAATTCTCAATAACATGTAAGCTAGCCACAATGGAGCGCATATGTAATCCCAGGGCTATAGAGGCACAGGCAGGAAGTCCAGGAGTTCAAGGTTATTCTTACTAGGCAGTGACTCCAAGGGCAACCTGACCTACATGATACATTGTTTCAGAAAAAAATGCAACAACAATAGTAAAGAAAGAAACAAGGGTGAGGATGCAAAGAGAAAAGAAGCCATGAATAGTGTTGATATGGATCAGAATTAATAGTCATTATAGAAAACAGTATGGGGGCCCTCAAAATTTAAAGAACACGGAACTGCCATCTTGTCCAAAAGTCCCACTGAAACTCTATGAGACATCTTTGTGCTCCCATGTTCTCAACTATTATTAGTAATGTTTAAGAAATGTAAACAAGCCAAGTATCTACAAAATTTGAGTGGATACTATAATGTATTACATACATGCTACTGAATACTATTTAGCCACTCAAAAGAATGCACTCAAAAGCCCTGCGATTGGTGCAAAATAGACAAAACTAGAGATTAGTATGGTAAGTGAAATAAGTCAGGCACAGTGCCTCAGGTTGTCACTCACATATAACATAAAAATATTAATCTAATAAAATAATGGTTACTACAGACCAGGGCCATCTAGGAGGGTGGTGTGGGGAAATCTTGATCAATGAGCACCAGGTAAAATAGGAGTAAGAAGCTCTGGGGCTGTGGCGCAGTGTGACAACTGCAGATAATAACTGTGCATTAAACATTTCAAAAAACTAGACAAAAGGTTCTTAAAGCAAAAAGAGTAGTTAAGCATTTAAGGAATGAGTATTTAACTTGATGAAAGTGTCATGGAACATATATGCCCACTGGCTATTACATAGAATCCCTTTAATATGTACAACTTTATGTTTCTTTGTAGCAATTAAAACAGAGAACTTGGGGGTAGGGAGAGTGGGAGCAGCTCTAAATGATCCTTTTGGCAAAGACTCCCAGGTGGATCTGGAAGCCTGTCTGAGTGCAAGAAGTATTTCCTGTGGGTTGGGAATGGGCTACATTCAAATTCAAGTATGAGTCCTTGGCATTCCTGCATCGGTATCTCCAGGTTTGGAGCCTGGGAATGATTTAACTGTGCAAACTGATTTACAAGGCATTCACCTTGGCCACAGGAGGTGAGAAGGCTCGCAGTTGAGAGCAGAAATAGATAAGGACTGGGAGGGAAAAGAGGCAGTCTTTGGCCTCCCCAGTCAAACTGGGCAGGGGGCTCTGAGGAGCGGCCTCAAGAAGAGATCTTCTCCAAGGGGTTTGAATCTTGGAGCAGGAAATAAGTATTTTTTGCATCTTGAAGCTCCAAATAGCTCAGTGGGAAGAGGTTAATAGTAAACCCAGGGGAGCCTCTCCATCTCTCTTTGCAAGGAGCCTATGTATGCTTTGGGGAAGGAGGACTACAGTTGCTGTGGTCCTGTGGCTGCAGTGGCATTTGGACAAAGTTGCCATTTCTTCATTGTATCCACTGGCTTTCCTAACCCTCATTCGCTTATCTATGTTCATTCTTTCCTGTGACCACATAGATGTGGATCTTCTTCCTAATACCCTTTGTTGGAGATAGCTATGTGCTATCAAAAGTGGCAACTTTGTAAATGCCAAGGCAACTTTCACATGCATCTTAATAATAGCTCTGAATGTTAAAGGTTTCAATTCTTCAAATGAAAGATACAGAGTAGCAAATTACGTAAGCGTGTGTGCATGCGCACCGTGCACACACACGTTAAACATTGTGTACCCAATTTCATAAAATGAATATGACTTGATGTAAGGTACAGATTGACAATGTCCTCCACTCTCAGCAATGGGTAAGTCATCCAGACAAAAATTAAACGAAGAAGCACCAGAATTGACATTGTAGATAAAGTAGACTTAACAGTGTCTACAGAACATTCCACATATACATCACAAAATAAACACTCTTTTGGTCCATGGAACTTCTCTAAAATGAACCCTATTTTAGGACAAAAACACGGATACTAACAAATACAAGAACAATGAAAAAGTTTCATGTATTCAATCTTCACAGTGGCTTAAGATCACAAATAAGCAGCAAGAGAAAATCCACAAAGTCTGAGCAGTTTAAACAGCAGTCTTGAATGATGAGTGAGTTACCAAATAAATCATGAAGAATATTTGTTAAATTCCTAGGATAAAAAGAAACTGAGAAGACAACATTCCAGAACCTGTGGAATTCAGTGAAAATGTTCTAAGAGGGAAGCTCCAAATGCCTACTTTTAGGAAATCAGAGAATTCTCAAATAAATAATTAAATTATCTAGAAAATAAAACAAGCTGAATACCCCATTAGTATATTAAGGGGAAAGGATCAAAGACAAGAACAGATGAAACAGAAGGTAAAAGAACAATACAAAGAGTCAGTGAAACAAAACTTTGTCAACTTAGCTTATGACTTCAAAGAACCAAGGTTGACAAAGTCTCACCCTGGCAAATAACCTTCCCTTAAGCTCATAACAGATTTCATAATCTTCTTTGTCCACCCAGTGGTGCATTGATGTCTCTTTCGGCAGCTGATGTCCATGGAAGACAATGCCATTGATTCATTTGCTGACTGTATTAGTATTAGCAAGTGTCTGATTCTGACCCTGTCTCCATGCTCTGACCACGATTCATGTAAGATTGGTGAGGGATGGGAGGAAATGATCTCCACTGGTCGTGAACTTGGCTTTCTCTTCTGTATCATATATGTGGTTTTATGGGGTAGAGAAACAATTCTGTGTAGACAGTCTAGAAGGGCTACGAAGCCTGCTTCTATGTGTTCCACTTTTGCCATATGAGATACTCTGAACTTCTAGGTCTTGATCTAGAGACCGAAGTTAAATCCTAGTTCATAGGGCTGGAGGGGAATTAAAGTGACGTGATATTAAAAACGGGGCATCAAGCAATACCTTATAATAGGGATTGTATTGTTACTGGCTAAAAATATTATTAAATGTGTAAGTTAAATTGGGAACACCTACATTTTTTAAGTGCCCAGGAAATGAAACCCGTTCGATCATTTGTTCCAGCTTTCTGTTATATCCTGGAGTTAACTCCCTTGATTATTCATCCTGCAAGGTTACTTTTTTGGTGAACGATAAATGAGATTTGCAGAAGTTTTCCCTTGGTAGACCCAAAAGGCACAGCATCTCAGTTACTCCTCATGACAAGGCTTTGAATGATACACAGTAGTTGTCACCATTTCACTGAAGCTTTTCTACTTAAATGACCTGCCCAGGATCTCCTTGCCAAAGAGATAGAAGAAAGCCAGGAATCAAGATGTCTATCCCTTTCTTTCATGTTTTAATGGGTTGAACTTGCTTCCACCTGATTTATGTAGATTGAATAATGAGACTTTTTATTTGTTAGTTTCTTTAGTGATTACTGTCATTTTTATTGTTTGTATTGTAGAGGGGCATCATTGACAATATTTTTATTGGTCAGCTAGGATCTCAGAGTTTAGATCTGGGGAACACCAGGATTTTTCAGACTGACAATAGAGCTACTGCAAGGAAAGTAAGTAACTGTAAAGGAGGTGCCGTAGCAGGGAGTTGGATGCCTTTAGGTGTACAGTCTTACAGAACACTTAATCAAGATCATCAAATCTGTTAGGGCAGATTTAAGTTGCTATTCTTTACATGTTTCCTTATCCCTAGCTCCCTCGTTAGAAGTTGTTGATTTTCCTGGTTAGATTAAGTTTGTGTAGTGTGTTGTTTTGAATAGGAATGGTCCTCATAGACTCTTGCATTTGAAAGCTTCGCCCATGAGGAAAGGCACTATTAGGTGGTGTGGACTTGTTAGAGTAGGTGTGTCACTGTGAGGGCAGGCTTTGAGGTCTCATAGGTTCAAGCTATACCCAGTGTGGCACACAGTCTCCTGCTGCTGCCTATGGATCAAGAACTCTCAGCTCTTTTTCCAGCATCATGTCTGTCTGCACACAGCTATGCTTCTTGCCATGACAAAAATGGACTGAACCTCAGAAACTTTAAGCCAGTCCCAATTAAATGTTTTACTTTATAAGAGTTGCCAGGGTCATGTTCTCTCTTCACAGCAATTGAAACCCTAACTAAAACATGCAGTTTATGGGTTAAATGATAACACAGCCTCTGCATGAAATCATTAATTTTACACCTTTCACAAACCATTAATTTTATTCCATATCAGTATTTTTAAAATGTCCTTATTTTACCCTGTCTTTAAAATGTAGAGTGAAGTACTTAATTTATATCCATTTTCTTCCTCTGAAATACTTTAATAACAATTTTTGATTACTTCTTAAATATTAATATATAACATTCTTATTTTATCTATTGAGAATATTATAATTACTCTTTTTATTTTTCTTTCACCATTCAATTATTTAGGATATAGTCTTTAAAATTTCTAGGGGATTGAATTTAAACATAAATATTTTATTAGGCTTGGAGAACAAATCCCTGTTGCTTTCATTGTGGAAAGGCTTTACAAAAATTTCTTTGTAGTCCAATAGACATCACAGTCATGGCAACCAAAAACAGTACAAGGATTTTTAGTCACATGGTTACAAATTTGACAATCTCTCTTCCTAAGTTTATTATCTAGACAGAGTCCTTTGTATTCTTATTTATTTTATGTTACCCATCTGCAGAACTTTAAAGTAAGTACATTGCTTTCTCACTATCTCTCTCATTGTCACTCTGTCATTTCCCCCTCTCTCTTTTTCTCTTTCTTTCTAAAACTACATGGTGGCACGTACCTTTAACCCAAACACTCTTTAGTTATGAGGCTGAGACAGAAGGATTATGAATTTAAGATCAACCTGAACTCCCTAGTTAGTATACATCCCCCAATATATGTCCTCACAATGTGTGTGTGTGTATGCAAGATTGAATGTTGCTTATTAATAATGCAGGTTAAGGTTTTTAACTTTATGAATTAGATTTCACATCAAAAATTGTGACACCCTCCATCTTGTTTCTATAGTGACTTACCTTTGAATTCTTCTTTTCCTGATGCTGTTGCTGAAACCCCTGTTTTTCTTCAGATTTCGCCATATTTCACTGTACAGTCTTCACTTTAGTGCCCCTCTTTAGAACCATCATGACTGTCTCATTCCTGAGAGTTCCTTCTCTTGTTGCTGCTGTGACATGGTCTCATGTTCCCTGTAGATGATATGATAAACGCGGGTCTAAACATTGGGAGGAGTCAGGAAGGTCATGCATGCTGAGACTCTATCTTTATAATAGGTGGTAGCAATCTGCAGAGTTGGGTTGGAACCCAAGGCTTTGCCTCAGGCTAGGCCTCTGAGCTACATCTTTATCTCATTTATCTCAATGCAATAGAAATTACAAACATCATCGCTTTCTTCTAAATTGTTTCCCTATGCTACACTTGAACAAACATAACTCTTTGTTAAACAGATTATTTTTGAGCATTCTCATGCTGAGTACTGAAGCTGGACTTCATTTCTCTGTTGGAATTTAGGGTTCAAAACTACCAGTTACCTTTATCTGAACTAACATCTTCTTTGGCTGTGAAGGGTCTGTCAAGTATAGTAACTGTGATCAAGATTAGGAACCTAACCCCATGACACAACTCTACCATACTGTCTTTATTTTAATTTTGTAATCTCTCTCTCTCTGTCCCTCTCTCTCTCTCTCTCTCTCTCTCTCTCTCTCTCTCTGTGTGTGTGT
>LOJH01042148.1:7734-22294 GCA_001685095.1 Ellobius talpinus | reverse complement strand
TTCGGGATATAAGCTAGCCATGTGGGAGCCGGGCAGGACAAAAAGCAGGCCTGCTCCCTTTTCACTACAGCAATGCCTAGAGTTTTTATACACAACATAATTAGGATGCTAAGATAATTATGATACATACATACCTTCTCTGCAAACAATTAAAATTCCATTTCTGGACTTCATTCTCTAAAGAGCATGTCCAGATTGGTTATGGGAAGGATGGGTTAGATAAGGCATTGAACCTCTTCTGGAACTTGTATTCACTCATATATATGTGATTATATATATATGTATATATGTATATATGTATATGTGTATATGTGTATATATTTATATGTGTATATATGCATATATGCATATATGTATATATGCATACATGCATATATGTATATATGTATATATGTATATGTGTATACATGTATATATGTGTATATGTGTGTATGTATATGTATATGTGTGTATGTATATGTGTATGTATGTATATGTGTATATGTGTATATGTATATATGTATATGTGTATATATGTATATATGTATATATGTATACACGTATACACGTATACACGTATACACGTATGTATGTATGTATGTATGTATGTGTGTGTATGTGTGTATGTGTATGTGTATATGTGTATATGTGTATATGTGTATATGTGTATATGTGTATATGTGTATATGTGTATATGTGTATATGTGTATATGTGTATATGTGTATATGTGTATATGTGCATATGTGCATATGTGCATATGTGTATATGTGTATATGTGTATATGTGTATATGCCTCCCCAGCCCTGGGATAAAAAGAACATGCCACATGAGATCTTTACATTTATATTTAGGATCCCAACTCAGGTCCACATGCTTTTGAGGTTAGCACTTTATTGAGCGGTCCATCTCCCAAATTCTTAACTTCATACTGAGCAATGCTTCATTATATAAATTTTATATATTGTTTTATAATATACATTGTTTATCATTCAGCCATAGACACTTGTCTAATCTCCTTTCCTGCAACCACTTCAACAAAGTCGATGACAAATTGTTGGTACATTAAGAATTGAAGTGGGAAAATAGAAATTTATGCCAGCATAAAAAAATCATTCAATATACATCTCAGAATACATGATTATATTATAATACAACATTAGCATTTTTATATAGTTAAGGCTCTGGTTTTGTCCTTTTTAACAGATATTGATACACTACTAATTACAGTTTAAAACTTATTACTTCGCTTTTTTCTTCAATACAAACACACATACACCTCCTACCTACAAATTTCTAGTGACTGTCAACATTAAGATTCATATAAATATCAAAAGTCTTAAGCAATATTTGGTGACATGTCCTTTATTGCTCAAATTTTGCATTCAGTTAATCTTAAATTGAGAGAGGAAATCAGTGTTTTCTAATTCTCGGTAATTTGGTTTCACTATTTGTTTTAACTTAGGCTTTCATTGTAACTTTTAAAATTTAAATTAGCTGTGCCTAAAATTTGTCTTTTGTTGCTTAAGTATTGTTATTTTTTTTTAAAAAACAAAAACAGCAACAAAATTAAAACCTAATATCAGTCCATTCTCATTTTCTTTTTGATTGCTAATGACATAAGAAAATATCACACAGTTAATTTAATATCAAAATTTAATTCTAAGGAGGAAATTTAATATCAATGTAATTACAACTATGCACCATTTAGATTTATAAAATGCTACTGAATTATCACAACTGCAGCAAGCTCTATTAAGAATTGAAGGACAAACCTTCCTGGGGATGAAGACAATTAAAATAAATGTGTGGGAGGGACAGGATTGTTTGCCCAATGCGATGCAAAGGCTTGAGAAGACAAGACATGGGTGTGGTGAAAACTCAAGCTGCACATGCAACCAACTGAAACTTGATGGCCGCAGCAGTTCCCACCCACCCACACGAAGATGGTAAGAGTCACTGACAGTCATCTTAAGTCTTCTTAACTGTGCCTTTGTTCTCACCAGCATGGCAGAATAAACTCAAAATTGTGTAAGGGACCATACTGATTGATGATATGAAGGTCTGAGTTAATTATCTCTGATTTTGAAAAGAGATTTCTTTTCTTTCTAGTCCTGTGACACAAATATTAGAGCAACTATATTATACCAGGAAAAAAATTAGCCGACAAGTGTACAAAGTTGGACTGAAGTAATCTACTGGACCTCTTGCCATTTGAATGGGAAAAGTCACAGACATCTTTCTTACTGAGTGTAGGACTCCCTTTCACAACTAGCATCTTTTAGGAGAAGATTCAGAGTCTTGGTTTTGAGACTCTGTGTTCCATAGGCCCAAATGTGAAATTTTGTTCCTTATCTTGGACCAAACATTCCAATGCAATGTGTCATGATATATATTAGGAGACTTGCTGACACAAGAGTGAGATGTCAGGACTGACTAAATAGATTTTTTCTTGTTGGTGTTGTTCATGATACTAATAAAATTATAGTTATTTCAGAAAAAATATTAGCAAATAAATGCATACGTATTCAGTCATGTGTGCAGAAGGACTATCTTACAACACCCAATTCCTTAACAAAAAACAGAAGAGAAGAGAGTAAAGAATATTTCAGGGAGATGGATAGGCTCTATGGTGGTTTGGATGAGAATGGGCACCATGGGCTCATATATTTGAATACTTGGTCCCCAGTTGGTGGGACTATTTGGGGACAGATTAGGAGGTGTGGTCTTGTTAGAGGAAGTGTGTCATTGGAGGTGTGCTTTGAAGTTTCAAAAGCTCCCCCTGTTTCACTCTCTCTACTTCCTTCCCCCCTTCTTCCATCTTATGGATAATATGTAAGTTCTCAGCTGCTGTTCCACTGCCATGCCTGCCTGCTTGCTGCTATGATTCTCCATCACAGTGATCATGGACACAGCCTTTGAAACTATAAGCAAGCCTCTAACGAAATGCTTTCTTTTATAAATTTCCCTTATCATGGTATCTTTATAGCACTGGAAGAGTAACTAAGAAGGTCAATATTGCATTGATCTCATAATATTAAGACTAAACATTGAGGGAAAAACAAAAGTAGCACACAACCTTTCTACAGATTCCAACTAAGCTTGGCAAGACTAGGTACTCACAATTTGACTTTGTTGTGCTCTTTGGTGGAACGTAAATATTACTTAACTATGTCTAATTCATTGAAATACACGTTATTTGTCAAAATTCAGCAAAAGATGGAAAAACATTCAAACTAGGTTATTCTATAATATACATAAAATAATAGACATATTGAAGTTAAACTTGTGTAAGGAGAGGAGAATGTAAGGTTTAGAATCTTTTACAGCATCTAACAATTTTAATGAAATTAAAGTGCAGATACACTGTTAATAAATGTCATTTGCATATGAATGAAAAAAGTCTATTCATCTTTTAACACTTAGAACATTCCGTGTAGTATTAAAGAATCTGATATCCATTTGTCCATGTTAAGGAATGTCATGTGACATGTTTTACACCTGGATGTGCTCTTGTGATTTAATTCTGGTTGTCTTGATCGAATCAGACATCTTCCTAGGGAGGTTTTCCTCCTTGTTGATTTGGAATCGTTTCACTCACTTCCACTCCTCACTGTTTTTCCTTCCTGTTACATCACTGTAGAAACACCCCAGTGGCATTTTAGAATGAAGTCCTCTAACTACACATCAGACTTCACTTCACTTTGTCATTTATCTTCTGTGCTTTTCCCATGTTTTCTACAGGAAATATCACTTGGATTTCTAAAATTTGCATTTTATGTGTATTTGGGATCTTCAATCAAATAAAGAACTCCCCCATGTAGCCAGTGTGAACCTTATTCTGTCATAAAATGTCACTTTACAGCCTCTACATTCTGTACCTTGAGCGCAGGCTTCCAAGTGTTTTGCGTTTACTTGATCTTGTTAATTTTATGATTCCTGTATATAGGATTAACCTCAAAAGGCAACATATTGTTTTTGTTTGTGCAGCATAGAAATTAAAGAGATACATTTTCTGGGACTTGAGGGTTAGGTTTTGAATGTAATGTGTGAAGTATAACTGATACCAAAGTCCTATCAGGACATGTTTGCACCATGGCACAGAGGACATGGGCAGCTGTTACTATGGTAACATTTATCTATGGAGATGGAGTGTGAAGGTAAGAGCAAGGGACTCTTAGGGTGTCAGGGAATGTGCAAAGGGGCACAAAAATCTAGAGGTTGCATTCTGAAGCTTCCCAAGGTCTCTGAGAAGCTGTGAAAGTAAAGTATGTTCTGGGTATGGTTGTCTACATTCAATATATTACATCTATGATTTCAACCAATTGAGACTCTTTCCAAAAAGACAAATAAATATGTCTACAGTTAACATGTCCAGATTTTTTATCATTCCTGAAGAAGAGCTGTATAATAGACTTTTAAATAACATACTAGGTATTAATCAACTATAGTTGATTTAAATTAGATGTGAAGATACATGTAGGCCTTATGCAAATACAAAATTACTTTATACATAGGAGTTAAGCATTGGTAGACTTTGGGGTGGGAAGGCCCCGGATCAATCCCCTGATGACTGCATTAGCTATGGATTATTATGTGTAGCTCACATGTGAAAAATGTATAGGTTTTTCTAGAGACAGCTTGAAAACATAATTCCTGATAGAAGTACACAAATAAAATATGATTAAGTTATTGCAAAAATAACAACATCATAATGGTTGCTTTCTCTATTTTTAGTGATGCTCCAGAGTCCTCGTCTCTTGCACGGACCTTATAACCTATCCATTCAATCTTACACCTTCCACAATCCAGATCAAGGTCAGTAGTGATAACTGGAATCAGTATCTGAATTTTAATTCTAAAAATATTACTTTATGTAAATGTGAATCTCAACAAGATGAATCCATTTTATGTCTTATAGGGCCTAAATGATTTGAGGAAAATCAGGGTATATAGGTAGAATATTATCTTTTATGCTTTTGTGTTAAAAATAGTTTAAAAATTGATATTATAGAAATATATTAAACATACTCTCAGCCACTTAGAATATAGAACACAAAAATGTGAATGGGGTACGAGGAACTTGGCATATCTTTGCAAATGAGTCTTCAAAAATGTTTAAGAAAAATAACAAATATTTTCAAATTGATCCAAGGAAGACGTGAAAAAACACAAGAAAGAGCAGTTTGTATTATTACTCATCTATCACTGGCATTCAGTTGTTAGTTTTTAGGAAGCTTTGAATGACCTTGAGTCAGACTGAGAACTGGACCAAGATATAGTATATAAGAAGGGATAATGATTGCTAACATTTTGAATTCCACACATTAGCAAGCATTAGTTTTAAAAGGAAAGCTCATGGAGCTTAAGAGATGGCTTAGTGGTTAAGAAAACTTACTGCTCTTACAGAGACCTGAGTTTCTATTCCCAGCACCCACACAGCAGCTCACTACTGTCTATAACTCTATCTCTGGCCTCTGTGAGTACCAGGCACACATGTGCTACACAGACATATGTGCAGACAAAACACTCATACACATAAAAATTTGAAAAAAGTAGCTTCACAAAATACAATATATATATATATAATGTATAAGTATAACACACACACATATATATATAATCTGTTCTCACAGTGAATTGTTCATTAAATAAGCTTGATAGAGAAAAATACTGAAAACTGTGACATTAGCCGTCAATAACAGAACCGCCTAGAACTTTCTCCACCAGTCTCACCAGCTCAACTTGTTTCATACTCAGATTTCTGAGCCACACCCTGCCACAGGATGCCGCTTCAATGATGCTGAGTTGGGTGGAATGTGGGAAACTACTTTTTTTTTAATAAGCTCTTTAGGAGATTATATGATGCAAGTTATCCTAAGGCCAAGCATGCGTATGTTTTTGAAAGCTCTCTCTCAAATGTCAGTGATGAATGATAATGAGTTTAAATGAAAATCTAGCTTATAAAATAGTACTGCTTCAAATGAAAGGATATCAGTTCTCAGATGGTTTCCCAAATTCAGATTTTACTTGGATTACCAAGTAAGAAACATAAATTAAAAAATGCACTATAAAGCACATTCCTCTGAGATTAAATCCACTTATGTGAGGAGGTGTTGTTGTTTGGAGTTACAAAAATAATAGCTGAGTTGGTACCAGCTATGCTCCTTCTTAAATAACTTCTCGGTTACATTTGTACATTATGCTATTAGCTCTTTTGGTTTAAAAACAGTAATTTCTGTTATACAGGTATTTAGAAGTATTTGTGAGAACTTTTCTTTTGCCATACTTTATACAAATAAGTTAAAAAAATTATATATAGTGACACATTACTCATGTACCCCAATTATTTTAAGAACAGTATTTCTACTATAGGAAAAGACTAGCCCTTTAATTATAGGTACAGTTTCTCTTTGTATCGTACATATACTATATAAAAAGATAAAATATACACATGGATGTGAATTATTAACATTTTAGCTTAAGTTTTAATTATGAAAAGTAATTAGCACATTGTTTACAATTTTATCTAATAAAATACTATAATTATATTTCTAGTGTAATGCAAGAAATGAAACAAATGTCTCATTTTCACAAATGCTCATTTTTACCCTTGCTGTAGATTTGTTTACTTAAAATATTTTTCAGGAATTAATACATGACATGTTATACAAATTATAATTATTTTAGACTTGCTATAGATCTATTTATTTAAAACGTTATAAGTAGAAACATATACTGTTCAAATTATAGTAATTTACATTTTATCATGCTTATGTAAGCTATATTACCTAAAAATTTAAGTGTTAAAACAGTTAGGTTGACTATGGAGAAAGAATTGCTCTTCCAAATCAATCAAAATGATTGAATAAAATCTGGAAGTGTCAAAGACATGGGCTTTAAGATAAATCTATTTAAACATTATAATTTTGAGAATCTTATTTTTGAGCCATTTTATTTAGAGATTACATGAAGCTTAATCCTTGGCTTTGAGCTGTAGAGCAGGAAGGAATCCTCAGGCACATTGTGTTGCCCAAATTCTGACTAAGCTTGACAAAGGGAACTATTCTGAAGCTGCATTGTAAAGTATCGACCATCTCACTCTACTGAAACAATAGACTTACAGTAATGGAAACAATATCCCCTTTGACTTCCTTCCCTTCACAGTTCAACTCACAGGCCAATCTGCCTAATTTGGGAACAGCAACAAAATTACTAATGGCTTATAAATGTGTAAGTGAGGATTTGTAGATTTTAGGCTGTATTTTAACACTATGAATGTTGTGCAAAATCAACGGAGCAAAAGGGAAAGCAACCCTGGAAGAACACATCTCAGGTTACTCCACTGCTGTACTCTTTCTTTCACTCTTTTGCTTTCTCTTCCTAAGCAGATAATATTTTGCAGAAGTTGTTATTTTCAATAAAAAAGGGTTATTGACACAAAGAATGTATTCTTTATTACCTCAGCTATATGTCTTTAATTTTCAAAATAGAAAAGAAGACCTTGGCAGTCATTGATCACCAAATACACAGTGAAATTGGTTGGAAAGGTCAATGTGGTCAGCATAAAGTAGTTTGAATCACTGGAGAGTTTTCATCATCTCTGAATTTCGGCGTAAGGATGCAGGACAGAAAATAGGACACAGACGTCTTTCACTTCTATCACAATGTTTTTCTTAATCTGTTTTACAAAACGCAGTTTTGAGGTGCTGAGAGTTAACCAGAAAAGCTCTCCGCCACTAGCATTGCATTAACCACTCAAACATTCCCATGTTCTTGGTTGTTTTATTGATATGGTAGAATAGATAAAAAAATCTCTAAATATCTTATTAAATTAGTGGCTAACAATCCCTTCATAGATGAGGTGAATTTAAGTCTCTTAAAGCAGACTGATTACCTGGATTATTTGGGTGGATTCAGCATAATCACTACAGCTGTTAGAAGAAGGAGGCAGGGTTAGGGTCCAGAACAGGATGCTGAGAGTGGAAGTGAGATGTTGGGGGTCATAAGAGAAATGATTCCTGAGCCAAAGGAAGCAGGCATCCAGAAAAGGAGCAGCATCCTTCTCACCAGGGCCCTGTACCTACTAATAACTTAACTTTGCTCAGGAAGATCCATTTGACTTTATTTTATTTATTCATTTGTTCATTTATTTACTTATTTATTTTTGGTTTTTCGAGACTCTGTTTAACACTCTGACTGTCCTGGAACTGACTCTGTAGATCAGGTTGGCCTCAAACTCACTGAGATCCTCTTGCCCCTGCCTCCCAAATTCTGGGATTAAAGGTGTGTGCCACCACTCTGCTTCCAATAGCCCTGTCTGAGTTTTCCTCATGTCTCCCTGTGGCCTTATTCAAGTGTTTTCGCAAGCTGCCCTGCTCTAGCCTTGCACCCACCTACTATCTACAGGGCAGCCAGAGAGATCTGTTTAACAAAGACATCAGAGCATGCTTCCTCTTCTGCACTAGATGGTCGGTCACGTCTCCATTTTACAGGGAGTACAGCTCCAGCACTGGCCCCAAATCCCTGAACTCTTACCCTTCAGTGTCACATCCCATGCACTCATCTCTACTTCTGCCCTGCCCTAGTCCCTTTGGTCCTTTGCTGATTGCTCCCCCACACGTTACTCTTGTCAGGAACCCACGACTTTAGCTCTTGCAGATTCCTCTGCCTGGAATGTCATTTCTCTGATATTCATTTAACGCTCACCCCTCTCTCTTGAAATCTTTGCACACATGTCAGCTCTCTGATACCTGCTCTTTCTATTTCATCTAAAGTCTCAGAAACTCCTGCAAGTTTTGTCTTCAGTCTTTCTAACCCAGCTTTATTATTTTTCCATAACCTTCACTTTTTAGTATTCTAAATGCTTTATCTATTCATTATATTGACATTATTTCTTCAGTGAAAATATTAATTAACTGAGCTAGAAGAAAATACTAGATGGGGTAAATTGGAATAAGCTATTTAGTTTTACATTGCTTACACACAATCTATATCCTTACAATGCATATGTTCTGTCCCAATTACTGGGTACTGTCTCACTGAGATTTGAAGACTAATTCAATAGATGCTGTGGTCAAATTAGGGCACAGTGTAAAACAAGCAAAAAACATTGTGACATAGAATTAAGTAGTGAGAATTAGGCTGTCTCCCCATCCATATCACTTTACATTTCCACAAGAGAGCCATAAAGACATGTTTGGCTACAGTGACTACAACGCGAAGACACCCATCTGAAATGCTGTTTTCTTAGTTATTACTATTTTAACTGCCTTGTTGAGTGTTATTTTTTAAAAGCATGGAGAAGTAAAATTCTATCAAAAGTGCACTCTTCGGTGTGTGACATGGATTTCTGACAGGGTGAAATTATTGGGTGGTATCTCTCAAGCAGATACCCCATCTACACAGAGATCCCCTCCACACACCATTTCGTTGGGTAGCATCCAAATATCTGCTTTTCCATTCTTTATTTACTTTTGAGACATGATCTTATTCAATCTGTACCTAACTCACTATGTAACACAGGAGGAATTCCTGATACTTTTGCCTCTTGCACCCAAGTGCTAGAATTACTGGCTCTTGACATACTTTGGCTAAAAATCTGCTTTTGAAAATTAAGGAAGCAAAGAAATCAAGCATTTGCAAGTAAAGGTCCTGGTGATTACTATCAGACTGGGGAGGGGCTTCTTTTATAAAGAGTCCTTTATTTATTAATATGTTGTTTGCAACAGGATGTAAATAATGTGAAAGTCAAAGTTTATCTGCTTAAATTATTTTCTCTCTCTGCTTATAAAGTGTGAGTTGGCTTTTATGTGTATGTTTTCTAAGGGTCTTGGTCAGCTCATGAAGTCTGTCTGACATGGGGACAGTTATGGGGCACATTCCTCTAGAGATCTTTTGGGAGACTGCTTATCAGTGTGGGAATGACTGTCTCTCTGCTTCTGCATCCTTCTTTGTTTTCTACTGAGTGTACACTTTTAATAGTCGTCAAATGCAATGATAAAACCCGTGGTTACTGAAAAGAAGTAATGATGAACCCCATGGATTATGAAAAAGAAACCTGATGCATGCTTTTAATGCTGCTCTGTGTGTTTTTGATAGCCAAGGGTTTTTCCCAACCTGTCTTCCAAATCTTAAAACTCTGTTTCTACAAGTACTATCACCTTCAAAAACTAGCATTAGCTACAACAAAACTTAAGAAATGTAAACAACATGGTTCCATGGTGTTCTTTTTGGGATGGCCGTGAGGGGGAGGATCCTGGACACCTTAAGCAAGAGCTGAGCATAGTGGCTCAGCAAGCCATGATATGGTACTGTAAGGAAAAAGTCTCACCCCAGTGAATTACAATCTCCTGTGTACTCTCTGTAGTTCACATGTACATGTAAGAAGAGACATGGATGCTGTATGATTCTTGACATTTTGTGAAATCAGAGAGGATGTAGATGGCATGCAACTTCTGATCTCATACACTGGATTAACAAATACTGGAGGAATTTATCATTTAATTTTCTAGTTTTGTCTTAATTTTTTCTTATCCTATTGAATATATTATTGACATTACCAAAATACTAAAGAAGACTACATAGATATGTGTTAAACGTACATACATATACACATATATGCACAAATTCTCTCTCTGTGTGTTTTGCTAAGGATTAAACCCAGGACTTTTCCTCCAAGCACTCTAACACTGGGTAATAGGCACAGCCAAGTTAACTACAGTTTAAAGAAGCAGTTCTCAAACTTTTGAAGGTCACATATCAGATATCCTGCACATGAGATATTTACATTATGATTCATAACAGTAGCAAAATTAGAGTTATAAGTAATAATGAAATAATTTTATGGTTAGTAGTCACCACAATATGTGTAACTGTATTAAGCAGTCACAGCATTAGAAAGGTTGAGAACCACTTTTTGGCGGAGGCTGCTTGTTCATTCCCAGCCACTCAGACCTGAAATAATCACACAGAAACTGTATTATCTGAAATAATCTTTGGCCAATAGCTGAAGTGTATTTCTAGCTAGCTCTTACATTTTAAATTAACCCATTTCTATTATTTTATATTTTACAACGAGGTTTTCCAGCAAAGTTCGAGCTGGCAGCTTGTGTCTTTCTCCTCCAGAGGCTACATGGCTTCTCCCTGACTCCACCTACTCTCTACTCTGTCTGCTTGGAATTCCCTCCTTGCTCTATTCTGCTAAGCCACTTTAGCAGAAGCAGCTTCATTCATTAACCAATAAAAACAACACATATACAGAAGGACTTTCCCACACCAATCACTGATTTAAAGATTCATTAGAAATTAAAAATTAAAGAAATGTAATCACACACACACACACTTATATAAAATACCTAGTTATGCTTATTTGAGTTTTCTTGTGTGATTTTTTCTGGGAACATTTGAACAAAATTCTGCTCACCCCAGATGGAGAAACAAGGACAGGCCAAAATCAGGGATTCAAAAATGCTTTCCCTGAAGAACCAGTGACATTACTGGAGTCTTTGAAAGCATAACAGTAAAGTATAGGGATTCAAAAGCAAATGAAAAGCACAATCCAGCTTAAGTGACAATCCACTGAAACTTGAAGCCTGGCTCTCTGCCCATTTTGCAGGCAGTTCACCAGGAGCATCCTCCAGTTCCTTGGTTAAGCATTCTCTCCTTTCTAGCCCATATTTCCTGCTTGTCTGACCTTGCATAGCTGCCTTGTTGGTCTTGATAGTTTCAGATTCCCTGAACTTGTGACTTGTTGACATTCAGAATCCTGCATGGAAACAAGTTTCAGTTCAGGAGGATTGGCTACACAATAGTGATTTAAATCTTAGAAGAGAATCTCCCCTTTCTTTATATGTAACATTCTCTTTTTAAACATTTGGAGAAATATTTTCTAACATTTGGAGAAAGTAAATCTTTCAAGGGCATTTATTCTATTAGTTGCTTTGTTCTCCACTCCATGACCTAACCTGACAAAAGAGCAAACGTACCAGAAGAAGGTCTAATTAGCTAACATGGGGATTAGAAAGGAACAGAGGCAGGAGTGGTTCAGTAAGTAGCACTGATCTCCTTATGCGGCAGAGAAATGGGACTGATTATTCACTGGCTTCTCTATTTCTGTCTTTGTTAAGTCTAGAACCCCAGCCCATAAGATGGTGGTGCCATATTCGAAGTTGGTCTTCTCCAATCAACTAAATACCTACACAGGCCACCCAAAGGTATGCAAAATAAATGGCATATATATATGTATTAAAAAAAGATTTATTTATTTTAATGTTTTGTATATGAGTGTTTGCCTCATGTAGTTATGTGGACTGCTTGTGTACAGTGCCCACTGGGGCCAGAAGAGGGTGCTGGATCCTCTGGATCCATAGAGTGACAGAAGATTGTTAGCAGCCACATGATTGCTGGGAACTGAACCCAGATCCTCTAGAGCCAATGCTCATAGCTTCTGAGCCATCTCTCTATACCCCTATGCTTATCTTAATGTGCTCAATTTAACACTCAAAAGTCACAATCACAAGCACACCACTTGACATTTTGACACCTGACACATCACTTTGACCTGATAAGTCAACATGTGGCCTCCATAGGAGTATTGCAGCCCCATACTGCAAAATACAATAATTACAACTTCAAAACTCTCCATAAACTTAAAAATTTCCACACATGTTAGAAATACAGAATCAGTTCTGAGACTTAAGCAATCTCTTAACTGTGAATCTTTAGAACATAGTTCACAAGCTGTATATTTTAAATATCCAATATCATAGAAGATATGTTCCTATCCCAAAAAGGAAGAAGTAGGGACATATCAAATCTCAGATCAAAGCAAGACAGAAAGCCAGTTTTCTTCAGGCAAATCCTGCAGTTCCATACCTGGGATCTAGAAGTTTTTATGGCCTAGTGTCTTTACTACAATTTAGGTTTCACCTTAACAGCCTTACACAACTGCCTTTCAGTTTCTCTTCTCAGTCTTCTTCTTCAGTCTGTTACACAATGACTTTCTGGAATCTTGAATCAAGTCATTGTGACCTAGCTCTTGCAGTGCTTGTGCCTGCAAAAACTGCATTATCAGTGTGGACATTGCTGATCTCCCAAGACCTGATATCAGACTGGCATGTAGTCTGCCTCCTTTCTACCACAGCTTCACTGTCTTCCTTGTACTTGGGTGACTTCAGGGTGTGGGGAAAATGTCCCCAGGCAGTTCTCTTTTCCCCAGAAGCAAACCCCTCTGCATCACTCTCCTTTTAGTTTCTCTCATTTGAAATGAAATTGGTCTATACTCTGGGATTTTGTATGGATCTTACACTCAAGGCATCTTTCTCTTTATGCACATTATTTTCTTAAATATTGTAACTATTTTTTTGTAACTGCTCTTTCCTCAGCTTGAACCAGGTATGAGGTTTTCTCATCAAATTGCACACTTGTGTCTTCAAGTTTATTCAGGTTGACAGACTTTCCCGCAACAAACTGACCACTTTTAATGTTTTTGTTCATCATTCTGCTCCTTTTAGTTAACCTGAGTAAATGCATTAAGCATCAACAAGGTCAGAGATTAGATGTTTTGCTGTCATGAAACAAACAAACTAGTTTATTGGTGTGGGAAGTCCTTCTGTATATGTGCTGCTTTTATTGGTAAATGAATAAAGAAACTGCCTTGGCCTGTGATAGGGCAAAAGAGTGGAGCTAAGTGGTAAAAACTGAACTGAATGCTGGGAGAAAGAAGGCAGAGCCACCAAGAGACACCATGCAGTCCCTCCTGGGAACAGAATAATTGGAACCTTACCGTTAAGCCACAGCCACAGATTAATAGAGATGGCTTAAATTAAGATGTAAGAGGTAGCTAATAAGATGCTAGAGCTAATAAGCCAAGCAGTGATTTAAATAATATAGTTTCTGTGTGATTATTTCAGATCTGAATGGACAGGAATGAATGAGTGGTCTCCCTCTGGCAACAGTTTATTACTTTGAATTTAACCTCATTCAAGTTTTCAGGGCATGGGCAAAACACAGTTAGGATCTTTACCAGAAAATACCATGAAGATCCTTTAGCCCGGTTCTCAACTGAATCTTTTGTTCCTCTATGTGGAGAGAAGCCTTTACTGTCCACTGTCCTCTAGGCATTCTGGTCTTCTCAGCTCCTACCAGAATGGCCTATTAAGCTCTGTTTACAGCAGTCTATGACTTCATTAATCCACAAGTCAGAATTCTTCTATTTTTCTCCCACAAATTAACTCCAAAAACTCACAAGTGGTTTGGTCAGGTATAGACAGAACTGACCCCATTTCTTGTTACCAGGGGAGTCTTCATTTACTGCCTTCCTTATGGAGATGAAATAATTGACAAAAAGGAATTGATGAGAGGGAGTGCTAATTTGTCTTCCCAATTCAGAAAGATGTCATCTATAATGTCAGTGGAGAAGGTTTTGTGGCCAAAGCATGTAGCATGAGGGGGCTTGCTTGTTGGGGTTTCTGTCCCGCCCAGGTACCCCACAGCCGGAAAGCCCCAAAGAAAGTCCCACAGAGATCTCCATAAGTTATAAAATTGATTGGCCCATTAGCTCAGTCTTCTTATTAGCTCTTG
>LOJH01042147.1:0-14257 GCA_001685095.1 Ellobius talpinus | reverse complement strand
TAATAAAACACTGATTGGCCAGTAGCCAGGCAGGAAGTATAGGCGGGGTGACCAACAGGAGAATTCTGGGAAGAGGAAAGGCTCAGTCTGCATTCATCACCCAGTCACAGAGGAAGCAAGATGAAAATGCCTCACTGATAAAAGGTACCAAGCCATGTGGCTAGCACAGACAATCATTACGGGGTACTGTAAGAAGTAAGAATTAGTTAATAAGAAAGCCTGAGCTACTAGGCCAACCAGTTTATAATTAATGTAGGCCTCTGTGTGTTTCTTTGGGACTGAACAGCTGCCGGACTGGGTGGGACAGAAACCTCTCTCAACAGGAATTTCTGTTACAAATACCATTATTTTAGGGGTCAGGATTTCAATATAGAAGCTTAGTGGGTTACAGAGATCAGCATCCATGGGAAATATTCCTGACAATGTATGTTTTTGTCTCAGAAGGAAAGGATTTGCTTTATAAAAAAATTATTTGCAAGAGTTTTTGTGTGTTCATGTATATGTGTCTGTGGGGTCATGAACATGTGTGCATGTGCATGTGGGGGCCAGAGGACAATGACAGTGCTTTTTCTCTATCACTCTCCACCTTGGCTATGTATGTATGTATACATGTATGTATGTATGTATGGATGGATGTATATATGTATGTATTTACTTGAGATGGAGTCTGCTACTGAACCTGGCTAGATTACTGATTGGCTAGATTAGTTGGCTAGTGAGTTTCAGGGATACACCTGCTTGCCTCCCTCATTACAGAGACGATTTATGTGGGTGCTAGGAATCTAAACTCAGGTCTTCCATGCTTTCACACCAAACACCCAAGAATCATTTTTAAAACTGAACCTAAGTCATGGGACAAACTGAAGAAACAGTTGTTTTTGTTTTTTTGCTTTTTCCTATTAAAGACCTGCTTCTTTTGTTTTTCTTAATAACCCCTAATCCCTGGGTGAATGCTGTCAGTTGTTAGAGTTTGAGAGAAGTTTTACATTTTTTCCCAATTTAAAAAGATTCAATATTTTGGGAATATTCATTCCTAGGCTATGGTTTTTAGTCTGTATCTATCCTTTGATTGAATTCAACCCTTTAAAATGTTGAGATTGGGGCATCCACCATCAAAATGACACTTGAAATCTGAGCCAACCCTGCTATGTTTGAGAATGTAGGCCCAGCATTCAACCCTGGTCACCCCAGGTCGAGATCGAATTTCTTGGACACAGAGGAACCAGTGTTGCAAGGAGAGCGGTCCCTTTGTTTGTCCCGGCTGCCCAACTAGCTTACACCCGAAATAATCATACAGAAACTGTATTCATTTAAACACTGCTGGCCCATTAGCTCTAACTTCTTATTGGTTAACTCTTACATATTAGTTTAACCCATCTCCATTAATGTGTATCGCCACGTGACTGTGGCTTACCGGCAAGATTCTAACCAGCGTCTGTCTCAGGCAGGAGAATCATGGCATCTGCCACTCTGCCCTTCTTTCCAGCATTCAGTTCTGTCTACTCCACNNCGTGACTGTGGCTTACCGGCAAGATTCTAACCAGCGTCTGTCTCAGGCAGGAGAATCATGGCATCTGCCACTCTGCCCTTCTTTCCAGCATTCAGTTCTGTCTACTCCACCTACCTAAGTTCTGCTCTATCAAAAGGCCAAAGCAGTTTCTTTATTCAACCAATGAAAGCAACACATAAACAGAAGGACCTTCTACACCAAACCAGTAAGTCCCATGAGGTCTTCTGAGTAATTGCTGGGTTATCTAGATGTCCCTGATGGGTGTCAGGACACATCTGTTTGATCACATCTTGATCATGCTTGCTCCCTTTCTGGCCCATGTTGTCCCAGCCTCTCTGTGGTTCTGGGGCTCGTTTCCATGTTTGTCTCATCTTCACCCCAGCTCACCTCCAGCTGTTCCTGGCTTCTTTTACTACACACACTGCCTTTCCTCCACCCCCAGCTGTCTCCAGAGGTGCCATCTAACTCTAGAAGAGAGAATTGGGAAGGTTGTGGTGCTGATAGTTAAGCAGATAAGGTTTCCTGTCCCTGCTACTCATTGCCACACACACCGCATTTTCCTGTGCTCCAATCTCCCCATCTTCAGGATGAAAGCTCTAGCTCGATTGTTCCAGGCTTTCCCAGTGCTCTAGTTCTGTGGTGCTATGACTCTTTGGAAGATGACTCGGTGAACCTCATTTCTTTTCAGATGGATAAACTGCCTCTGCCTGGCTCGAGGCTCATGGAAAATCTGCTCTCTACCTGTTCTGTTGAGAAAAACTTAAGATGCACACTTCCCAAGGCTTGATGAGAAAACACCCAGGTGAAAGCTGTCAACAAAAATGAAAGGCCAAAGCAAGGATCACACACAAGAGCTAGGATCCCCTTAAAAGCAATCTTGGATTCATTTGTGACTCACCTTTTGGAGAAGAGCCTCTCAGGGTATCAGGAAAAGCTTCGCTATGTTGTTGTTGATGTTGATTGTTGGTTTAAAGACTCAGAAAGACAACAGAAATGGCCAAATGCCCACGGACCACAGAAGAGAACACTTTTTTGATGTGGAGTCATTTATAATTTGAAATGAACTGGAAACTGCAGAGATGGTGCAGCATTTAAGAGTGCTTACTGCTCTTCCAAAGGACCAGAGTTCAATTCCCAACACCCATGTCAGGTAGCTCATAACTGCCTGTCACTCTAGTCGCAAGGAATATGATACCCTGTTCTGGCCTTTGACACATCTACATGCATTTACAGAGACACATATACATGTTACATATAATAAATGAACCTCATTTGGTGATAATATTATGGTGCTGATGACAATGTTTATGAAAGTGATGCTAACTGTGATGGCAATGGTGATGGTGATGATTGTAATTCTGATGGTAATGATAATTGTGATGGTGGTGATTATAATGGTGATAGTGGTGATGGTAACTGTGATGGTGATGGTGATGGTGATGATTGTAATTATGATGGTAATGATAATTGTGATGGTGGTGATTATAATGGTGATAGTGGTGATTGTAACTGTGATGGTGATGGTGATGATTGTAATTATGATGGTAATGATAATTGTGATGGTGGTGATTATAATGGTGATAGTGGTGATGGTAACTGTGATGGTGATGGTGATGGTGATGATTGTAATTATGATGGTAATGATAATTGTGATGGTGGTGATTATAATGGTGATAGTGGTGATTGTAACTGTGATGGTGATGGTGATGATTGTAATTATGATGGTAATGATAATTGTGATGGTGGTGATTATAATGGTGATAGTGGTGATGGTAAGGGTGATAATGATAACAGTAGTCATTATACACAGAGAATATATTGTGAACAGTTTATGAACAGTACATAATATATACTATATGTGCTATATTATTTATACAAATCACTTTATATTATCTAAAGTTACCAATAAATAAAAACCATGCTATCTAAGCCAAAAAAATCAAACATGCTAAGGGACAATGGCAATGCATTTAATAATCACAGTTTTACTTGCATCTCCGGCTCTCATACTGCTCCTCATTTATGACAGTCTTTACTGTGACTTGGGCAACAACCCACAGGGATTGAAAAGGTGGATGTATCTCATGTTATAATGAAATTGGGACTTGTAAGGGTGAAGGCACAGATCATCAAATAACCAAGAAATAAACAACAAAATTAACTCTGGAGGGATTGCACCTGGGCTTCTAGAGCGACAATCTCATTATTGTAGAACACAAAGAAAACAGGTTGCTTTCTCTTACATAGAAAAGCATTTGTTTACTTTCATGCCCTTTGGCTATGTTAAAACTTAATTTGGAAATATTTAAGACTGTAAAACTTACCCCAAATACTTTGAATCGAAAGCTTGCTCAGTTTCTCCTCCATGCCCATGGACTCACTGCTTCCCCGTTTCAGTCAGACTCTGCCCTGCCTTTCCAAAGCTCAGTCCCTGGGTCAGCTGGGGCAGGGCTGCTGCTCTCTGGCCTTCAGTGATGGCTGTGTTTGCCGTTGAGTTGCTCTTTAAAACCAGTGACCTTTGAAATTCTAGGCTTGCTTAGTCTCCAGTCTGTGTTGCTGTGGCTACAGCCACTCCTGTGCAGAGCAGAGACATGGGCAGTTGCTCATGAAGAGGAGTCCAAGTCTTGGGTCCTTCCTCTCCTCTCTCTACATTATTTTCACCCCTCCTCCACCCCCCAAGGTCAGCCAAGGGCTTGGAGGAGAATAAAGGTGAATTTCAATGTTCTTTTCTTCTTTCAGGTTTCCACACTTAGGGACTTTATGAACTCTTTCTTTTAATCTTCCTTTCCATTTCTGCCTTGTCTCAGCTTGCTACCACATGCCCATCTGAGGAGCTCCCTGCCTATTTCATCTTCTAGGTCATTCAGAAGGTTCTTAATCATTTAGAAGGATGGGAGTTTTCTCTACCTGGAGAATGCTTTTTCCCGAACTCATTGAAAGTCTCTTTGATTTTCCCAAGAACTAAAAAAATAATATCTAGACTAAGTGGGAGAATACTCTGTGTGAGTAACATATTTATAAGCTCTGGGTGTTGTATCAAAATCCCCACATTGTGGGGAGGCCCCCTGGCTGCTCTCTGTTGACAGAGTGGGAGTCTGCCTGGATAGTGTTTTCAGGTTCGCTGGGGTGGGGGAAGCCTCCCATCTCTTAAGAGAATGTCTTGGTGTTTTTGGCTGCAGACATGCAGGTTAGTGTCAAGTAACTCCCTGTTAATGTGATGAGGTGAGAACCTCTCTTACAATGGGCTCTTCCCAGGGTGGAGTTCAGCTGGGATTGTATTTGACTAGGGTAACAGTCTGGGATGAGATTTCCCAGATGTTGCAGATGTTGCTATTACAACCCTGCTGTTTTGTCTACTTCTTGACACTAGCGCAGATCCTTCTAGTCTCAACCTAAGGTTTTCTGTGGGTAGAGGAGGCAGTCCAAAATGCTGAATAATTAGCATGCCCCAGAGGCTGAGCTCCCCCAGGATGGCTGGGATTTGGTGGCCACATCCCCATGCTGTACCTGCCTCCCCCATCAACGTTCTGGTTCTGATGCACTGTCTGCTTCCCAGACTTGCTCAGAGATTAAACCACAGTTTCCCACGGTGGTAATTGACTTGATGACACACAGTCACTGCTTCCTTTCCTTTCCTTTCCTGTGTCACTTCCCATCCTCCCACTGATGCTTCCTAGAGATATCTCCCAAGCAACCTATTTGCAGTTTAATTCTTGTCTTGGGGCTGTTTGTGGAGAAACTCAAATGGAAAAACCAGACAACAGCAAAAAGAAAAGGGTCAGTGCAGTCCGTGGGGCAGGGAGGACCCAAGTTCATCCCTCCAACTCCAGGAGGTGGAGTCCTGTTTTCAGAACCATGGCAAGGACTTAGAGGCGGTCAGTGGCTTACTAGGTAGAAGTGGGACTCATGGGGCCTCTATTCCTCCTGAGAAGGCAGTTAATGGTTGCTGGGGGAAAGGAGAGACATTTTTCAGTGGTCAGCTAAAAATATCTCCCCGGTACTATTCTTGTAAGCATTCCTAATTAAACTAATTGACTCCCCATAAAACAAATGAACAAACAAAAGACATGGAAATGGAATGGGGGCTCATTGAGAAGAAGGGTGAGTGGGAGTAAGAAGGGGACCACAGAGATGATGAGGTTGACTATGATCAAGACACATTCTATACATGTGTGAACATACAATGAGACCTATTATTTATTATATAATGCTATATATGCTAATTGCCTCAGCTTGGGTTTCTTTGCTCTGACAAAAATCCCCTGATAAAAGAAGCATAGAGAAGAAAGTATTTATCTGGCTCACACTTCCCAGACTCCACCCCTCGATTGTAGGAAAGGAAAGGCCATCAGAACTGGAAGCAGCAAGCCACACCACATCCTTAGTCAAGAGAAGAAAGCAGTGAATTAAGGCATGCATGCTTCCTGGTGCTCAGCTCACTTTCTCTAATCTTCAACCATCGAGGATGCTTTGCCCAGGGAATGGTAACACCCACAGGGGGTTAGTCTTCCTACTTCAATTAATGTCATCCAAATAATGTTCATAGAACAACTTAGTGAGATTCCTCATCAAGACTCTCTTTCCAGGTGATTCTAGATGGTGTCAAGTTGAAAATTAGAACTATCACAATGATTAAAATAAAACTAAAAAAAGTAAAATACTTTAAAAGATCATTGCAAGGTTGTAGCTTCCTAAGAGATGAGGTCAGACTTCAGGCAGGAAAGAGGGGAAAACTTCAAAAGCCAAGACAAAGGCCAGACCTTCCACCACAGATACCTCTTTTGCTAGAATTAATGGTCTGCCTACCCCTGTCCCAGCTCTAATGGGTAATTAAATGGTTCTAGCTGAGATAACTCCTTTGCCAAACAAACTAGCTCCTAATAGCAAAATAAAAAAGGAATACATATTAGGTAGGCAAATCTCAGTATTAGTCACTGCTTCCAAATGTGTTATTACGCTTGGCTGTTCATGGGTTTATTTGGTACATGATGCTCAACATCTATCTGGCAGGCAGCCAGGCATCACCTGGGAACTTGTTAGAAATGGAGAATGTCAAGCTAACCCCAGACCCGCTGAATTAGACTCTACTTTCCAGCAAGATCCCCTTGCCAGGTGGTCTGGACAGACAATTCAGTTTGAGAAGCACTGCCTTCCACCACTTTCCATAATGTCAGTGTGAACAAGGGAAACCCCCAATTCTCAGGATCCTTCCCATGGTCTTGGAGAGCTATGTCGGTGATAAATTTCTGCTGAGTGACTAAATAGGTTGTACCAGCTCAGGGTTCCTCTCTAGTCCCTCAAGATCAAAGTGACACCCATCCTCTCAACTAATGTCATTCGCATCTCTCTTTTCTGTACCCCAGCCAGCTTTGAACGCAATTGTTCTCTCGAAGCAAAGAGGACCCATTCTTATTCCATCCTGCCCCAGTGCTTTGTGTAGTTGAGCTAAGTTAAATGTCCCTGCTCATCTCTACCTACTTTCCACTTTCTTCCTCCTTGACTGTCCACAGTCAAGGCAGTGCCACAGCCTATGGATCGTATTTCTGGAGTTCTCTAGCATCACTTATTTATTTTCTATTTTTTATTTTTTCTAGCATTGTTTGAAATGGTTATCACCATTTGAAAAGATAGGAAAGGGTAGTGCTGACAACTAAATGTTTGCAGACAGCAGGTTTCCTTCTGAAAATAGAGAAGTGCACCGAGTACCCAGAAAAAGGCATGCTGTTATGCCTAAGCGAAGTGCTGGGTGTCTGGACCCTTGGCCACTTGTCCTCCTCTCCAGCCCCCCTCTCAGCTCTTACAGCCCTTCAATGTGTTTTTACCGCAGTCCACGTGATGAGATAGAAGTTCCCTGACCTGCCACTGACTCCTGTCAGTAGCTGATAGGAGTCAGAGAAGATTAAAAAATAAACTGGAGAAGAACAAAGCCAGTACAAAGCAATAAACTTGTATTTTTGATCTGTTAAAGAAGAAAGCAAGCCCATCTAAGAGTCTATATATGCAAAAACAATGCTGAGAGATCTTAAAATAACCCACTGGTTTTATTATGCTCTCTTTGACAAGAAGGTTCAAAGTGTTCAAGTAGTACAAATTCAGAAGCAACACACAACAAATTAAATGGCCTTAGAAAGGCATAATAGCACAGGGATATGAAGAATTAATATTGAATTTCAATCAGAAAATTATAGGTTCAAAATTATAGGCCACTGGTAGTCACAACATACTATAGGGTTAACCAAATAATTGATAATAATAAAGCTAAATAAAATGCAGTTTGCATTTTAGGAAGGCAAAAGCCACAACTCCTAAGATCCTCACCAACTCATAGTAACTGCAATAATCTTGTTCTAGTCAGCAATCTTTTGAAAGGCTAGAAAGATTGCTCAGTGGTTTAAGTACACTCTGTAAGAGGACCCAGCTTCGACTCCCAGCACTCACATGTTGGCTCACAACTGCCTGTAACTCCAGCCCTAGGGGATCTGACAACCTCTTCTGGCTGCCATGGACACCAGGCATGTATGTGACACACAAACATACATGCAGGCAAAACACCCATACACATATAGTAATGGTGACGGTGATGCTGCTGGTGCGGATGGTGCTGATGAAAGAATCCCGTGGAGGGCTGTGTGTATTCAAGAGCATCGCTCATCATAATGCTGAAGAACCCGTGTCAAGGATGCTTCTTTGTCCACGTATGGATGTGTCAAGTTGCGCGTGCACAGTAGGACTGCAGCAGGCACAGAAGATAACCCAATGTTCCTGTCACTAAATGAGGCTCCACTTCCACTGCTCACCATGGGTTATTTTTAGTGTTAGAATACCACACTGTAAGGAGGTAAGTAGCTCGCATTTGAGTTGTTACTGTTACCTGGGAAACTACAGTTCCCTTTTGGAGTTCTTAGTCTCATTAATAAAAGAATTTAGAAAGGGACTCAGAAGGAAGTTGGAGGAGAGTTTTATTAGAGTCTTTGAGAAAAATCTAGGCTAGGTAAAACTGGCAGCTGCCACGAGGAGTCATGTTTCTTTAGGGAAAGAGTCATGTTTTTTTTAAAGCTAGGCATGAGACAGAAAGACAGCTTATTAAGAAAGGAAAAAGTACTCTCAAGTATGGAAGTGGGCTAGTGAGCAAGGAAGAAGCCCCCAGAGCGTAGTGCTGAGCTGTTCATGTGTGATATTTTTATAGCCCCCACCCTCCCTCCTGTTTGTGTTTCTCAGGCTTTGTGTCACCCAATGCTTTGTTAGTTGATGCCAGGGTTAAAGAGGGGCTTCTACATATGACCTTCCTGGCTACCCTGGCATAGTAATCACCGTGTAGCCCGATTCAGGTCCCACCTTCCTATCAACTGGATCCTGAATTACACCTCTCTTCCAACACTAATCCTATGTTTTAAGTTTGCCATTAGTAGAGGGGCTAGCTCAGGTCTGAGTTGTTGCTAAGTAGCCAAAAAGCCCAACTTCATGAAGGAAATCTAGTGTCCCTGTAAGACAGGAAGGCAGACCTTTTGATTTTTGCCGGGCTTTGGAAATCATGACTGTAGGGGCCACAGAGGCAGGCTGGAAAAACGCTCTGCCTTCCTCAGAGGAGCTTCCTTCATTATGTCAGGCTGCTGGAACCAGACACGGAACTCACCAGGTGGGATCCCTCCATGTGCCCCTGCCCCCAGTGTGCTTGCTTCTCTGCAAACTTGCCTTGAGGTGATGTGACTTTAAGGCAAGAAACTGCAGTGATGCCCAAGGTTCATTAACTGAGTCTCTGCCGGCCCCAGGGTGGTAGTGGGGGCGGGGCAGTGGGACAGGTTCCTAGAGAATGTTCCTTAATGGGCTGGGCTGCTTCACTCTTTGTCCTAAGGGCCACTTTAAAAGCAGTTCGGTGTTTCTGCCTCTTCACACCGTCCTTGGCTCCACTACAGGAGGCTGCCTGCAGATCTCCAGTGTTCCCGGACCGCCGTTCTAAGTGCCTTGCTTTGAGCAGTGAATGTTGAGCTGTTTGTAAGAGGGGCATTGATCTGCGACCATACTCTGGGCTCTTGGGGAAGGTCTGCTCACATGGTTAGGTGTGTCGGTCAGTGGAGAGGAACCGGAAGCAGCGCAACTCTCTCTCTCTCTCTCACCAGAGTAGGAACTAGTGAGCAGATGCAGACGCTACTCTGCATTGGCCATTGTGCTAGGCAGCTCAAGTGTGGTCATGGCTTCCCAGGGTCTGTGGGCCTGGAGGCAGACTTGCCTCCTGTAAGGGCTTCCAGCGCTGTCCTAGGTAGAAAGATCTTGTCATTATGGTCTCATGTCTTTTCCTTAGCAGACTCATCAGTCTGTGGAAGTTTCCAAAGTTCTCCTTCTAATTCCAGGCTTAGCATGTACATAGTATCTACTTCCTTCAAAATATCTTCTATAATCTACTCAGAGATAGTCAGTGCTAGCCCCCCTGTCAAAAAATGCTTAGGTACCTTGAAGATTCCAGATAGACACAGTTTAGTACTGTCTGTTCTCCTAGGCTGTTTGTACATGCACATTTAAGTAGTCATAGGGTCAGCCTGGTGACTTATCAGTTGTTCAAGCCAACCCTGACCACCGGATTCTAAGCAATAAACTTCTGTCTTCCATTTGAGATGTCTGCATGGCCCAGAAAGTGCATGGTGTGTCATGAGAACTGATTGGGAGACCTGACCCAGCATGGAAATATGAATCTTAGCAATGTAAGTGTTGTAGTTCAATTAAAAGGTGTATTTCTCAAGGGAAGTTCTAGCGTCAGGCTCTAGTGTTAATGACAAGTGTCTTGGTGATTTTCTTACTACTAAAATAAAATACTCTGGAAAAAAAAGCAACTTAAGGAAGACAGAATTTATTTTGGTTCATAGTTTAAAGATAAAGTCCAGCATGGTGGATGAGCTGAGCCGGCAGGAGCTCGAAGCGGCTGCTCATGATGTATCTATGGTCAAGAGACAGAGAACAAGGAAAGCTTGCTAGTCCCCAGTGCATTTTCTCTATGTCACAAAGTCCAGGGTCTACTGCTCAGTGTGGTCCATACTTTGGATGGATCTTCCTGTATTGATCACCATTATCAAGGTAGTCTTCTCACTAGCCCCTCTTTCAGGAGATTATAGATTCTGTCAGGTTGGCAATGCTGATCATCACAATGAGATATTAGGACCAATCTCATAAAGTCAGAATCAACACAGGATTTTACAGTGTCCTTTCTATGATGCCACTGTTTTGGAGGTGCAAGCCAGTGAAGAGCTGAGGAAGAAGGTCTGGGCATTCTAGGTCGACCAGCAGCCCCTTTAGCAGAGTGCTCTTCCCAGACACTGCCCTGCATAAGCATCTTTTGGTCTCTGGTGCCAGCTATTCTAAAGCTCTAAGCCAGCATCATGACTGTTCTTATGCTCTCTGGGAAATCCTACTGTGAACTCTGGTTTTTACTGCCTTTGAGGTCAGTGGAGATGCTGTGTCAGGATGGAAAGTGTCCAAAGGGATGCTGAGCTAGGGCTCAGCTGTGCTCTGTGAATCAGAGAGTCAGAGACAGGCATGGACTTAGGGGGCTCAGGGGAGAAACTACTCAGACACAGAAGCAGTAAGCAAACAGCTCAGATCTGAAGGCATTTGTAGATATTCTCTCCTCTCCCAAAATGGTTTTTGAAAACTAGTCAGACCCTGTAGCCTTCTGTTGAAATTTATGTCCTTAAAAAAAAGCCTCCTTTAAAGAAAAATGTTTTTAAAAACCTAATGTTGCTGTGCCACCCGGGGCTGACAACCCTATTCTGAGTAGCAAACTCATGCCTTCAATTTGAAGTGTCCATATATTACTGCCTGACAAGGGCAGGGCAAGGCATAATCACTGGTTGGGAGATCTGACCTCTTGATGGAAGCATGGAGCTGAGAAATGCAAAGTGTAGTTCAACTAAAAGGTTTATTTCCCAAGGCAAATTCCACTGCTTGCTGGCTTCAATGATAAGGTTTTCGGACCCCTCCCATGAAATTGGAACGACACAAGACTTTGCAATTTTGATCCCCTCACTATGATCGTTTTTGGGAGAAGCTGGCAAATACATGTAATGAGAGATGATAATAAGGAGGCACAGAAATCAGAGAGAAGAATGGTTATTATTATTATTTTACTGGTGATATAGTTATGGACTCGGGAAATCCAAGGCGAACCACGGTAAAACAGTTACAGCAATGAGAGTTTCCAAAAGTGAAGGCTGGATACAAAATTAATACAGGAAAAATCAATAGCACTCTGGTATATAATATGAATAACCCCTTATAAAATAAAATGTATTTGACAGGAAAAATCTCATTTACAGTAGCAAAAGAAATAATATAAGCTTTATAAGAAGTACTAAAGGCCTATATGAATAAATTATTAAATGTTACTTGAGAACATTGTTTTAAAAAAGGCTTCCTGTGTTCTTAGGTAGAAAGACTAGGCGCTGTGAAGTGGGCCAAACTCTATGTTAATTTGTACATTCCAAGTGACCTCAATAAATAATTTGCTTGAACTAGTTGAGTCAGTTCTGAGATTCATACGACACAATTAAAGGAGTGGGAATACATGGGTAAACTCTGGAAAGGACGACTAACTGAGGAGGGAGCAGCCCTGCACCAGTCTAGAGGTGCATCACCATCGCACATAGTGTGAGGCTGGGGCAAGGCAGCGTGCGGAGCTATGTCGCCCAATGTGGGAATCCAGAGGGAACAAATATGGAAAAAACTATTTTAAAAGAAATATGCCATTTCTTATTGGGGAAATGGTTTGTGAGTTTGTATGGTTAGGGTGTGTTTGTGTGCATGTGTGTAGGTATGTGTGTGTCCACATATGTGTTTATATGTATGTGTATGTGTGCGTGTATGCGTGTTTATGTATGTGTGTGCATGTGTTTATATGTATCTGTGTACGTGTATGTGTGTTTATGTATGTATGTGTGCATGTGTGTATGTGTGTGCGTGCACACATATGTGTGTGCATGTATGTGGGAATATGTGTGTATGTGTGCGTGCATGCATGCATGTGTGTTTATGTATGTGTGTGCATGTGTGTGTATATGTATGTGTATGTGCATGTGTGCATATGGAGAATAGAAGTTGAAATGGGCTTCTGTCTATGTCAGCATCCATCTTCTTTTTGGAGGCAGGGTTTCTCATTTCTCCTGGACTTTGCTCTTTAGGCTGCACTGTACGCTGGCTGGCAAAGAACTCTGTGGTATCACCCTGTCCCTCATTCTTCACTTGAGTTACAGATACATGCAGCTGTGCCTAGCTTTTACTTGGGTTGTGGGAATTTGAACTCAGGCTCTCATGCTTGCAAAGCAAACATTTACTCACTGAGACTTCTCCTCATCTCCCTGGGAAATAAATACATAGATAATAAATATAATGCAATATTGTACTGGGGCAATAAATCCCATCTGTGAATACAATTTTTAAAATGTTGAGGCCAGCTGTGGCAAGGCACACATATAGTAGTCTCAGCTACTCGGGAAGCTAAAGTGGGAGAAATTCAAGTTCAAGGTCAGCTTGAATAACATAGCTAAAATAGCAAGATATTAACTCAAATTCAAAATTAAATTTAGATTACAGTTTAATTGTTTACTAGAAAAATTTAGCAAATTGAAATTACAAAAAAATCCCATGAAAATGCTAGAAGAAAATTAGGATAAAATTTAAGATATCTTGTATTCATCTATATCTATCTATCTATCTCAAAAGAAATTATTATTTATTTAAATTACAAAAACTTTTGTACATTAAGATAAAGTAACCAAAAGCTAAGAGAAAAATGTGCTAATTTCCTTCCTTCCTTCCTTCCTTCCTTGTTTTTGTTTAGTTTTTTTGTTTTGTTTTTCAAGACAGGGCTTTCCTGTATAGTTCCCTGTCCTGGAACTCATTCTGTAGACCAGGCTGGTCTCAAACTCACAGAGATCTGCCTACCACTGCCTCCCAAGTGGCCAATTTTCTTAATATATAAAGGTCTTCATGTATAAAGATCTCCCAGTAATCCAACACAGATAAACAGTAAGTGCACAAACAGACTTTCCAGGAAAGATGGCACAACAGACGTTTCCAGAGCAGGACGTCATTCAGCTTTACCACAACAGGAGAAGAATGGGAAGCACAGTGGGGTCTGAACTCTCAGTCTTCAGTGATCACACACTGTAATGGTGAAGACGTTAGAAAGGGGCTCCTCCCAGTTGCATAGTTCTCATGTAATAACAATGACAGCAAAGAATTCAAAACACCTACTTTATCAACAGGTGCTGGTTGAATACATACAGAACAACTAAAAACTGAGATGCAATGCAGTTGCTTCAAAACACTCAGGATGTGTTGTGAGTGCTGAGATTAAGCAGTCACAAAGACATGATGTCATGTTTAGAAAAGTGACAGGCATGCATAGTATAGTACTTATTTGTGTGCCTATGTGTATGTGTGTGGGAGGGTCCCAGGTAATAAATCTCAAACATTATACTATCAAAAAGCTCTTGTACTCTTAAAAGTTACCAAGATGGGAAGATTATCTTAGAAGGTTCTAGAAGATTCAAGTATGTACAAGCATGCATTCCACTAGCTGTCAGGTCAATGATGCCATCAAATGGCATGTGGCTTCTGAAAAACTCCCCTGTGTATGTGAAAGAGAATAGACATGAAGTAGGTGAATGATGTGTTGGCATTATTGAAATAATTTCGGCCTTTGTGGATTGATGGAGGAGAGTCATCTGTCTATGTGTTACTTTCATTGGTTAATAAAGA
>LOJH01042146.1:0-13268 GCA_001685095.1 Ellobius talpinus | reverse complement strand
TAAGACCTCAACCAGAACGCCAGTGCTTCGTCATCATCATCTTCTTTTTAAAAATAATTTATTTATTTTTATGGGCACTTGTGTTTTTCCTGCATGTGTGTTTGTGTGAGGGTGCCAATCCCCTAGAACTGGAGATACAGACACTTGTGAGCCACCAGTCAGTGCTGGGAATTGAACCCTGATCCTCTGGAAGACAGTCAGTGCTCCTAACCACTGAGCCATCTCGCCAGCCCACATGAGTGCTGGTGAGCCCAATTTAATTAAGTTTGACTTGTCACTCCTCAGACACCGTGATACAGGGCCTCAATTATGAAAACAGGCTCCTTATGCATTTACAGATGACCTCGCTCAACCTCACTTAGCATGGATAGGAGCATTTGCAGCCTGATTCTCAAGATAATTGGTCTTGCCTGAAGTAAACACCTCCCAGAAAGAGAGAACACAGACCTGCATGTAGCCCCCATAGCTGCATCAAGTTCTATGCTGCCTCAGAAATCTAACATTTGGTGCAGAAACCCAGGCAGACATTTGGAGTCCTCAGGCAGCTCTGAGTCCTCTGCTGGACCTTCATTTTTCTAATCTGCTCTCTGGAACTTGGCCTGGAGTAGGCCTGGAAAGGCCATCCATCTCCCCAAGGGAGCCATTTCTTTTATCTTTTATCTCTGCCCTTTGCTTCTCTCACTTTTGTTTTGCTCTGTTGAGTCCGACCTCTAGATAAGAGGCTGCTCTCCATTTGAACTGACCACACATCCAACACAGCCAAATGCTGGGACAAGGTAACTCATGGGACCTAACTTGGAAGTTCCCAGTTAGGTCTTAGGAGCTCATGGGAGGCCCTCTCAGTCTTGTCTTGAGATTTGTTCAGTTGAGAGTTCCAAGGGCTCTCCACAGGCCTCATGATGGCTTTACTGCTGGAAGGTAGGAGTCTGAGGGTGTTCCCTGAACTTTCTAGGCACATTTGGTCAATCTGAATCTTGGGAGATCATGGGCAGCTGGATCTGACCCCTGTTTTCAGCTTGGTCCTACATCTGGTATGGGTTCCAAACTATCAGTATCAAAGGACACATCCTAAGCCTGTCTCAGGGTTAATTTTAAAGAGCTCCATTTGGGAGACCTCAAAACAACCACAGTTACTTACCTCTTGATCCAAATCTGACCTCAATATATGTCGGACAATGACCACTGCTGGCCCAAATCGGAAACTGTTGATATTAATACCTAAATTGATTAGCTAACTTTGTAAGATGGAATGGAGAATTGAACAACCCCCATATAATCCCCCAGCTCATCTCAACTCTTCCCTGCTGTGGAATAATCCTTCTGTACACTGTGAAAATGTGTTGCTCTCGTTGTTAATAAAAAGCTCATTGGCCAATAGCTAGGCAGGACTTTTGGGGCAGAGGGAATGCTGACAAGAAGGGAGAAGTCTGAGGAGTAGTGAGCCAGATGTGGAAAAAAAAAACATGGGAAGTTCATAGATGAAGTAAACAAGACAACACATAGATTAAGAGAAATGGGTTAATTTAAGTTGTAAGAGCTGACTGGAGACAAGCCTAAGCTATCGTCCATGCATTTATAATGATTAAGTCTCTGTCGTTATTTGGGAACTGGCTGGTGGGACAGAAAAGTCTGCCTACACTTCTTGTCCCTGCCAATAAGTTCCCACTCACAACTTGGCAAACAGCCTGAACTTAATCAACGCCTGTCCCCCTTCTCCCAAGGGGCTCACTGAGCCCCTAGGAAACGAGCCATGAAGCTAGCTAACTAAGCCCTAAGAATAAGGTCCCTGCCAGGTTAGGGTAAGGATTCCTGTCAAGGTTAGGAGTTAGGGTTAGGGTTTGCTTTAGGATTAGGAACAGGTTAAGAGTTAAGGTTAGGTTTGGATCAGGATTAAGGTCAGGGTCAGGATTAGTGGTACAGGAATAGGGTCTGTTGTGTTACCGTTTCCTCCAAATTGAAACATCCCATCCTTCAGGGAAGCTCCTTAAGCAGGAAGGCAAATAACTCAATATAGCTTTAGGAAGTTTCTGGAATTGACCAGATTCACTAGGCCCCTCCCTGACAGGGTAAACAAGCCAAGCTGCAAAGACTCTGAGACCAGAGGAGCTACCTGGAAGTAACTAAGTTACTGAGTTACTAAGAAAGGAAACTCTTCAGCCTGTTGAGCTGCCAGCGGGCTGTGCAGGGTGCTCCAGCTTTTGGAGCTGTTGCCTGTGCTGTGCTGGGCTTTGGAGATGCAGCTGTCTTTGAGTCCTCTCTGCTCCTGTAAGTGACCCCTCACCCATATTCCTGTGAGCAACCCCAATAAAACTCATTGGTTTTCCAAATCAGACTGTGGTGGTACCTGTACTTTGGTCTGTTGTGGGCTCCCTATCTGGGATGAGTAGACGTGTGTGTAGCATCTGTCCAGGAAATGTTTTGTCACACAACATGATTGGCATCTGAACAGGGACACAAAAGGACCAGTGATGAGCTGGGGAGGAGGGAGTGCATGGTTGTGGCTATGGGTAGCAAGGCATGCAACTGAGGTTGAGCAGGCTGAGCAGGGAGCATCCATGGATGAAACTCCTGGAGTGGTCCTTTCAGTGTGGTGTGTAATATGTCTCTGTGCTATGAGAACAGTTGCAGTTGCATGCTTCTTGCTATGGGTAGTGAGACAGGCAGCTAAGGCTGAGCCATCAGGATTGGGAGTGTCTGTGGGAGGGATCTCAGGATAGCAGTCTTTGTCTGCATGGTGTGGGGTGGCATGCTTACTTGATGAGTGGGGTCTACCGCATGAATGTGGAGATGCCCCGAAGACAGTTTTAAGAGGAAAGTTTGCAGCCTTTGAGATCAGCATACAGGGCTTGAGACTGGTGGCAACCACAACAGAGTTTGCCTGGCCTCTGATGTGTGCAGTTAGAAATTTATCCGAGGCCGAGATGGTGGCTAAGCAAGAACTTGTTTGTGTAAATGAGCAATTGTAACAAGAAAGGGAGATGTGATAGCATCCTCCACATTAGCTTCTAATTTGGCACATACATCAGAGGGATAAGAGGGTGAGGCAGAGGTGGTGTTGGTTTGCTGCTTCTTAGGGCTTGGGAGCCTGAGGGAAGAATCTAGCATAGGTTAGATCTATGCTCAAAAGTCTTTCCTGGTATCTAAGACCTTGGAAGTCATGGGAAGATTCAGAGAGCGAGGAGAACATAGTAAAAGCAGTTAGAAGATACCCCGAGGGTCCGACATTAGGCAGAAAACAAAGTGGAAATCTACCATCCAGCATGCAGATGTGGGCTTCAATAAGGGTCGTGCATAAAAAACCAGTGTTATCAGGGAATGTTCAGTACCTAAGCTTCTGGAATCAGGGAAACTTTTAAACAAGCAATGAAAGAGCCCGTCGAAGCTTGGATTGTGAGGCTGTGAGACCTGGGAGCAGATGGGACCAGTCTGTCTGCTGTGGAGACAGAAAACCTGAGCAATATAACTTCCCATCCCTCCTTAAGGCAAAGGCTGTGCAGCCTGAGACAGAAGGAGGGAAGCCAGTCCCTAATGGATTGAACTACTGAAGCCATTAGGAACACTTGGTAATCTCTGTCTGAAGTCCCCACAGGTGTATGGAACTTGAAAACAATATAGCGACAGGCGCTAGTGGGGGAACTAGGAACAAGGGAAGCTGGGTGTGACCCTGTGCCTGCTTGCTGGGCCTGACAGAAGTGTGAATTAAGGAGGAAAGTTGAATTAAGGAGAAAGTTGATCCAATAGGGACCTGGAGATTGGTATGGAGGTTTAGTGGCTTTGTTGAGCACCCCTGGGCGGATGGGGTTTTTATGAGGTAGGAGAGGCTTTGGCAGGCCTGAGTGACCTAGACCATCATGTGAATTGAGTTCATGACATGCACATGGGAGGAGGTGTGGAGAAGCGTAAACAGTCAGCAGGGTTCCGTCCGAGTTACCTGCAAGCAAATGTGTTGAGCTGAGGTCCAAGGGAAAATATTGATAGTGAAATATTTCATGTGAGGTAGTTATTGACAACCATGTCAATTAAGCCAATTAAAGTATTTGAGTCCATTTTTATTGGTGGCCAGACTAAGAAAGAGTGGGATCATGCCTCTGATGTCTCTTGGTGCCCAGGCTCAGAGGTACAGTGTTTTAAAGGCAAACACATACTTACATCAATGCTGGCACAGGTGAGGGATTTAGAGTTGTCTAGTAATGTCGGCTTTCTTTGCAAGGCTCAGTGGCATGTTCCAGACACTATATAATATGTTTGGCCCATGGTTAGGATCATGGAGAGTCCCTGAAGCATTTGCAAGGTAGAGGTTACTGTTGTTGTTGTTGGTGGTGGTGGTGAAAGTCTAAGAAGTAACCATGCTCCTACAAAGTCAGCTAGAGCTCCTGGATTGGGGGGTCGTTGAGGCTGAGGAAATGTCAGATGAAAGGAACAGAGACAGAAAATACAGGATAGAATCAGGAGGTCTGTTTGGTCGTGCTGAAACAGCCAAACAGCCCAGACTTTATTTCAGAACTTGCTTGTATACAAAAGCAGAACAAAGCATGGCACAGACAATCAGTCAGTATCTAACCATAGACCATTCCTGTCCTTGAGTCAGCAGCCTCCTGACTGACTTGGGAGCAGCCTTACTTCTCTCTTGATGTTCCTGAGGTTTGTCATCAGCAGTATACTTTCTATTAAATAGAGTGCTCTTTTCTTATGGGCTAAATCGAAGTTTCCCACAGCCCTCAAGGTCACTGGAAAAAGCAGAGCAAGCAAGCTTGTACTCAAATGACATATAAGTCAAAATGAACTCCAGATGGAAGCTGAGTCACACATGGGCTCCCACACATTCCCTGTTTTTTGTTTTAATTTAAGGACCCCCTCGGAGTCCCTCAGAGGGCCACATCTGTCTTAGGCGTTCCTATCACACTCTAATCTTACCCATCATGGGAACATGAATTGCCTCATTCATGTTTCTGGCTTAGGTCGAAAGGAGGCAAAGGAAACTTACCCATCTTTGGCTGGCAGCCTCTGGTATCATAAGTTTAGGGAAGTGTGCAGAGTTTTACTCTGAGAAGTTCTGAGCCCACTTTCCATGGCGAGTTCAATATCAGCTTGAACACTATAGGCAGACAAGTTATGCCCAATAGAACACAAGCTCCAATAACTGCAATGCTGCTGAGAAGTGAAGCAAATGCCGACTGTGATGGAACAGTCTTTTCAAATGGCTCCAGTTTTTGCTTCATCAAAATCTAATTTAGCCTTTTCATTTCTATGATATCTCTATGTAATTTAGCCAAATCTAAGGACTCATTAGAATCACGCCAGATTCCCTATAGATGTGCTTTAACTCTTTCCCGTCCCAAAGCACTTTCATGAGATACAGAAGATGTAACACAAATCCATTCATAATTAGCACGACATTTCAATTGGACTCTGGTTTTTAGACTTCGGTGCTCATCTCCCAATGACTGTACCACATCATACAAGGCATTCAATTTATGTTCCATTTTCACATCTATATCTTCTTGTGTCTCTAATGTTATAGAAACATTCTTAGATAATTAACAAACTCCACATTTTGAATAGACTGAGACCAAGTCACTGAAGCAGCTTCAGTAATAGTAAACATAGCAACAAGAGCTGAAATTCCCGCTATAATTAATGCAACAACATGTCTCTGTCTACTTAAAGCTTTCTTCAGTTACCTGTAACCCTTTGTGATCAAACCATGGATCGTTGACATGGACTGGCAACATTACAAAAGAAGGTTATTTTTAGCACCAATACACGGGTATGATCATCCCCTTGAGAAATACAATTAGTCAAAATACAATCAGGGCATGATACATTAAACACAATACCATTCATGGAGATTTTTATCTCTCCCGCCAAAAGAATATAAGGCATTTTTACACACACAAGACAGTTCCTATCAGGGGGCAAACAGGTTTCGAAGAACTGGATTGTCCTGCCACTTTTCCCATGGCAGCAGCAAGTTTTCAAACATAAGTCTGTGGATATTTCCTACTGGAATATCAAATTCCAGCTCACAGTCTGGGTCCCAAGATTCTGCTATAGACAAAGGATAAGAGTCACTATAATCTTGATTCCCAGACCAGTTGAGAATGTACTTGGATGTCCTTCTGATGTTGTACTTTAATGGATAATACCAGTACATCATCTCCACAACAAAGTTCTGTTAGACTCTCTCAGTTCCTTAATGCATGGAGGAAATCATTTAGGGAGTGAAGTATCATTTACCCAACTACCTTGAGGAAGCCATAACTTTGTAAAATAAGTACCTTGTTTATCATGTCCTATAATTAGTTTTGGAAACACTCCAAGACATCCCTCCAAAGCAGTAGTCTTTGCAAAACATACAGGAATTCCTTTACCGTACCCAACATGAAAAAAATTTCAAGAAATCAGGAACCCTTGTGTGGCAGATCGATATACGAGATGTATGACATTGATTGCGACTACAATCTCCTTTCCATCCCAAACAGCAGGATGTAAAACATCTGGATCAGGAACATAGGCCCTATCGGTCTCACTCTGGCTTTTCTGGATTATCAGCAGCAGCATCAGGATCGGCATATCTCTGCTCCACACACTGTACCAACCGAGCTTCAATTTCATTCTGTGAATAAACACAAGCATGTGCTCTCTCCATACCAAAACACTGTTGGGACCCTTTCGTAAACAAGTAGATGGATCTTTCCATTAGACTTGAGCAAATCATGAGGTGGTGCTTTCAATGCCAAAATCTATTCTATGGAAGATTGCTCACAGACATCCACATTTAAAATTTTTAAATTTTAAGATAAACACACACACGTACACATATATAGTGACTGTGGGTATAACCCCAACTCCCCCTTTTTTATTGTATTTTTAATTGAGCCTTAAGACTCCCATGTGCCCTTTCAAAATTCCTTGCCCATGGGACATCATCTCAAATCCTGGAGATGAGTTTGTTCCAGAGACTGATACTGGGATTTTAGCATCATTAGTTTAATGGCACCAAGATAGGAATTATCATTTATTCAAGGCTTCCATGACGGAGATCCCTGTGATTGCTAACAGAGATGTTCCCTTTTGATCTAACATTCCAGGGGGGAATAGGGACAATGTATTTGCTTCTGTAATTACCTACTGCTGACCTTAGAACTTCATTCTCAGGGCCTGAAAGGCTAGAAAATTAGGCAAAGGCAGTGAGGGAACTTGGAAGCATCTGGTTCATTGACAAGCTGAAAAGACTGCAATCATGTCGGCTGAACTGGTCCACATCAGGTTTCAGCAAGTTCAGGACTCATAGTCATTTGAAGAAGGTAGTTATCAGCAACTGATGCTTGGATGTGTTGGTCAGCCAAGTGGGAACTGGTGAGACAGATACAAACTCGGAACAGGGGTGGAAATTTATGAGCTCATTTGAAAATTGTAGACCCACAGTCTCAATTATTAAGGAAGGGGCAGAGTCTCAAGACCAGGAGAGAGAAAAAAAATACCATAATCCTTTTAATGTGTGAGAAGTGGATCCAAGTTATATTAACTCTCTTGATTTTCTGAAGTTTGTATGAATCTCCATTTTACAAAAATACATAAAAGTTTTGGATATATTAGCATTATCAATCTTCACTGAAATCAATAATGCAGAAAAAGCAGGTCAGAGGTATCTGTAAAACAGCAGGAGCAGACTCACATCCTTGAGTCCTAGCAAAAACTACAGATTTGGGTTAAAAGCAGCACATAAGCCTGTATTCAGAAGACAACCCAAAGAAATTTAGAATCTTGAGCTTGTGACCCAAGCAGTAAGCAGTCATTACTTTGTTAGCTTGTCAGAACTCAATGTTATTTTTGAAATCCTGGTATAATAATATTATGGAAGGGGAAAGAAATCTTGTAATAATTTCTATATACATCTTAAGCCATTGTTTCTTATAAATTGCATTTTTGTTTTTCAGAATATCCTCTCAGACCCATATAATCCAAGCTTTTATGCCTTCAGATCCTTATAACAGGTACTGATGTTCTCAGGCCTTTATATTTTTTAGACCCTCAGAATTTATATGGATTCATAATATAAGCATTTTGTTTTATTATTAACCATCATAGGGCCAGTTAGGCTGCAGTTTTCATTTACAGACCACAGATGTGATATTGAAGTTCTTAATAAACATGTGAGGATTTCTCTATGAAATCTGAATAGCTAAGAGCTTTAGTTTTGTCATCTCATGGGAGGCCAATCGTATAGACCCCTGTAACCCCGAGGGCTGCAGTATAAAGATTAATAACTGACTTGTATTTAGGACCTCAGCCCTCCTTTCACCTCTAAAGAACATCATTAGCATAACCATTCTGCAGTGAAGAATCGCCAGCCTTATTAATGAAGAAAGTCAACCAGAATTAACATAACATGGTTAAATCGTCAACATTTTTTATAGTTTCCCTTAGAACTCAGTAGTATTAAGATGAATAAGGAATTCATACAGATTCCTTTTCCTATGTCATTACAGTCTCTTGTTTGTCCTCTCGTCCTTCAGACAACACGCAAATCTCCAATCAGTGTCTCCTCTCGTGAGTTCTTCCAACAGTCCAGAACATTGCATAGATACATTTCAAACAAAAGCCTACACACACACACACATATATGTATATATGTATCACAATAAGAATAACTTAAATTTGCATTAACATAAGAAACCTGTAACTACGAAACATTTGAGACTAGCATCAGTTTTCTGTATCTTAATAACAATTTGCGCTCAGTTTCCTAAAAAGATAAGTATTTGTAACCCATTGGATATAAATGAATAAGGCCCATGTATTTTTCTTTTCCTGTGGAAACAAAAACATAATTTTCCTCAAATATAATGCACCTTTAACTTTTACTTTAAAATCAATGCTTCCCAAAGTACACAGGTTGGTATAATGTAATTCAACATTATTTTTTTCAGGACAGAGAAGGGTTAAGAAGGGAAACTGTCAGCCAGCAGAAGAGACCTCGAGTGTTATTACAGTGAAGATGACCTTGGCTTAGGAAAGAAAAGAGGGGGAGCTGCATTGGTGGGCACAGAGAATGTCCTTGACTGCTAATGTTCCTGAAAAAAAAAATTAACTTCTGCGGCCACAATCTCAGATTCTCGGTTCCACATTCGTGTAGTTTCTCAGCTGCAAGCAGTCAGTTCTCTGCCGCCCCGTGCACGTGGGCGTGTCTCTCTGTAGTAGCTTCTCTGCCCACCTGAGTGTGCCCACTCCCCGCCCCCTCTGCAGGAGCTGCTGGCTGGCTGTGGCCCTTGTCATGCCTGTCCTTTGAGTTTTTCTTTCACGACCTGGTACTGATCCAATAAAAATACACAGAGGCAGAGGCTGCCTGCCTCATCACCAGGACAACAAAGGAGGTCAATAGACAATAAAGACAGACAAACAGGTACAGGTACCACTTAAACTTTTCAAAGGCATGAATATATAAAACAAAACAGCAACACAGTAATAGTCAGAGACCACGACAAAGAGTGCTCATTGACTCACACCTTTTTAAATCTCTAGACTCACGGTCCCTTCTGCAGGGAACCAGGGCCACACATCCTTTATACATTTCAAAAACTGAAGCAATTGCTGTTGTCCTTCCTTAGTACCCCGAACCTTTACAATATCTATCAGTAAATGTACAGACAGCTGTTTGTTGTTTCCTTGGCCCATAATTACTTTTTACACTTATACTTAAGCTACTCCTTACTTATTTTATGCTTATACTTGAGTTATTTTTTGCTTGTTTCTTCACGCTGCACAGCTAACCTTTTTATTTACACTGTGCAACTGCTCTATTCCCGAAATTGACTTACCGCACCTCCACGTTTCCGAGTGCTCTTTTAACATGTGGTGGCCTTATGAAAGTTCCCCTTCCCAGGGGCCGGCTCCTACAAAGTCAGCTAGGGTTCCTGGATTGGGGATCATCAAAGCTGAGGGAATGTCAGATAAAAGGAACAGAGACAGAACATACAGGATAGAATCAGGAGGTCTGTCTGGTCGTGCTGAAACAGCCAAACAGCCCAGACTCTATTTCAGAACTTGCTTGTATACAAAAGCAGAACAAAGCATGGCACAGACGGTCAGTCAGTATCTAACCACAAGACCATTCCTGTCTTTGAGTGAGCAGCCTCCTAACCCACATGTGCTTGCTGCTCGGGAGCATCTTCACTTTCTCTCTTGATGTTCCCGAGGTTTGTTGTCAGCAGTATACTGGCTACTAGAGAGAGTGTCCTTTTCTTAGGGGCTAAATCAGAAGTCTCTTACAGCCCTCAGGGTTATTGGAAAAAGCAGAGTAGGTAAGCTTGAACTCAAATGACTTATAAGAATGGACTCCAGATGGAAACTGAGTCACACATGGACTCCCACACCCCAATCCGCCCTTCTTGCTAAAAACCGTTAGATCACATCCCTAAAGCTAGCCACCGAAGTCTATTCCCTTATTTGGCCACTTCCTCCTCCTGATGCTGACTAAGGTCCAACTATTGAAGTACTGAAGTCCAGCAATCAGAAGTTCCCTTCGGTTCACCTAATTAACATACCCAATTGAAATTAAACACCTCATTTCAACAAGGGGTTTCCCCCTTTACCTTTATAAACCGCCATTTGCCTACATGCCATTCTGTCTCCTCTATCTCTATACTCTGTCCTTTGTCCCTCCCTTGTCCCCTTCCCTTACCCCTCATCCCCTTATGTCCTTTACCTCTGCATCCTAGCCCAGTCTAACACAGGCCTCCCCTTCTTCTCCTCTTAAAAATGACACCTGCAAGGTCATTTGCTGATGTTTTTCTGCCAGAGTCAGAAAGCAGCTACTTTAACTTTTCTTCTCTGCTTAATAAAGGATCTCTCTGTGAAAACAGGTGTTTGGGTGTGGCTTGTGCCTAATCCCAAGTCCCTTGGGAGGGAGCCCCACACAGCGGGGGTCCCCTTCATTACCTTACTCATTTCTATTTTTCCATTTCTTTCATTGTTTACCTGGAGGTGGAGGAGGGAAGGCAACCAGAAGTTTATCTAACTGGGCTATCTGGTGAAAGGGCCAGAGGAGCATCTGATATGGTTTGTTCTGCATGGCGAAGAGTCCCCATCATCGTGCCCAGTCGAATACAATTTTATTGCTCAGGTGGATCCAGCAACCCAAGCAAAATATAGTTTTTTTTTAAACTTATAAACTCACAGGATTACTAGTTGTATGGTTGGAACAATCACCATAGCCCCCCTATATAGACAGAAGTGTGTCATCTCCCACCCCCAATAGGTGGCTTATTGGCACCAGAAGAACTGCAAAGAAAAAGCATCCTGAAGGCTCAGGACTGTATAGACCTGGTAGTCTGGAGGAGGAGACTAAGCAAAGTGTATGGATTTGGAACCATAGGATGAGTGACTTTAGTCTACTTACCGCATGGAAATGCTGAACTGGCCAATAACCTGGGGTTCCTGGTTTATGGACTGGCAGGCAAAGCATATTCCAAGCCGACTGGCACAGTGTGAGGATGTTAGTTTCCTACAGCCTCTGACTATGGGGAACAGTTCCCAGTCTAGATTTTGGTTCGTGGGATATGGCCAGAGCCTATGGGTGTGACTGTAGTCAAGAGACTGACCATGACTGGTGGGTGGTGCGTTGCCAAGCCTGGAGAATTTGTCTCAGCACATACCTTAGGCTACTGATGGGGCAATTCCTGGAGCAGGGTCCTGGGGTCTGGATTTGTTGTGTCTGGAAGAGCTAGACGATAATTTGTAGATGAGCAGTCAAGCTAAGGTGGGTGCAGAGGAAATATTTGCTTCTTGAGGAGTAAAGGCGGTGGTGGTGCCTAATTTTCAAAGATCTCTGCCCAGAATAGGGAAAGGGCAGCCTGGAACTACCATGAAGGAGTGAGTCACCTGCTGGGAGCCCAGTCTAACAGTTCTCTTAGGTGTGAAGTGATTGTCCTTAATTGTGCTTGTGGTTTCCTGTATTGGCGTCTTTTTATGGGTAACCAGCATCGTCTGCCACGGTGCCTACCAAAAACTTAACTGGGTGGTTTCCTATTGATGCAGTGACCAAGGGCTCTTAGAAGCCTGTCCTAGTTAGTGGTTTTATTGCTGTGATGAAACACCATGACCAAAAGCAAGGTGGGGCCGGAAAGGGTTTATTTGGCTTCCACTTCCATCATTGAAAGAAGTCAGGACAGGAACTCAAACAGGGCAGGGACCTGGAGACAGGAGCTGATGCAGAGGCCATGGAGAGCTGCTGTTTACTGGCTTGTTCCTCATGACTTGCTCAGTCTTCTTTCTTATACAACCCAGGACCACCAGCCCAGAGATGGCACCACTCACTATGGGCTGGGCCCTCCCCATCAATCAGTAATTAAGAAAATGCCCTACAGCTAGATCTTATGGAAGTATTTTCTCAATTGAGTTCCCTCCTTTCGGATGACTTGTGTTGACATGAAATTAGCCACACAATTGACCTCTTGTCAACTTGACACACAAACACATCACTGTTAAGCCATAACCTTTCCTTTCTTGTTCTTCCCCAAGATCACACCTTAATACCAACATTACAATAAAACACTCCAAACTTTAAAAGTACTGTGGTCTTTAAGAACTCAAACACTTAAAAATGCAGTCTCTTTAAAACAGCCAGTCTCTTTTAAAAATCCTAAGTCTTTTAAAATTCAGAGTCTCTGACCATGGGCTCTAAGAAAATACTTTCTTACTTCGAGATGGAAGAACCAGGGCACAGTCACAATGTGAACAAAACAAACAAAAGTCTGACAGCATAAATAACTCAATGTCCAATATCTGAGATTCACTTACCATCTTCTGAGATCCTTCAGAGGGCTTGGGTCAGTAGGGTGATGGTGGTACACTCCTTTAATCCCAGCACTCAGGAGGCCTGCAAGGTCAACAGAGTGAGTTCCAAGACAGCTGGGGATACACAGATAAACCCTGTTCTGAAAAACAACAACAATGAAGAGTCCAAGAATAAGAATATAGAAACATAGATTCCAGAAATAAGAATGCAGTAAGAAAGAAATAAAAAGTTGTAAGCCTACGAGAATGAGATCAGGCTGCTAGAAGCTTTCTCAGCAGTTTAAGAATTAACTATTAACAGTGGGTTACTTTGCTTTACAACCCATAGCTCTGTCTGCAAGGCTGAAGCAACTCTCTGCAAACTGAGGGTCAGCTTTTGGATAACCCTGGCCACTCATGATCAGTCACTGATATGAGCTGAGTTAACCTTTAAAGGATGGTGTAGTGATTAGGCGAGCAGGCCTGCTTTT